>CM053268.1:20891052-20916052 GCA_028583415.1 Protea cynaroides | reverse complement strand
CTGATTCATCTCTTTCTTTTCATTCTCTCATTTCTGTCACATAAAAATCTAAAGTTCCAATGCCTCTCATCTCTTCCTTTTCATTCTCTCACTGTCGTTTCAAAAACTTTTTGCAAAAAAAAGTCATACCGGGAATAAACGAACCACCTCGGCCCGGCTAGGATTGTTCTATTAAAATCGAATGCTTCAAAAGATTGTTATGTGACATTCGAATGCTTCCGAAGGAATCAGTGGGTCCATTGTTGCACAAATCGGTGAAAGCAAAAGCATGCTCTAAGAATAAACCATAGATTCAATCTTACCATTTCTAAAATCACGAGTAACTAATGTGTCGTCATTGGGTTAGCAAGATACTGCAACTCCGAAGTATAAGAAGTCTCAGCACCTTTAAATCCATGGTCCAGACTCAGGTTGGGCCCACCATTCAGGTTCGATACCAACCCTCCATTGTAGTAATCATTGACGAGTTCTGAGAATTGTGCGAACATCAGTTTCCCAATTGCTACCATAGAAAGGCAGATGTTGTCCACGGAGACACCGACTGGAGTTCCTTGGAAGTTGCAGCCGTGTAGAGCCTTGTCGAGAGCGACGTTGATGACTGGGCTGTCGTTGATTGAGTTTATCTCGCGTTAGATCATCTGTGTTGTGGTCTTATCACTTCTATCTGCAATCATAAATGGTGAGAAGCTTAGTTAAGAATGTATCGCGTTGGATCATATGTCTGGGTTTTGGGACGTTATGACGAATGCTTATACCAGAAGCATTTAGGAATGAATTCCACAATGGATGATATGAATTTGCTTCAACAGGCACAGAGGCATCACTTGGTGGTGAGGGAAATTGGGGAGGAGATTGAGTTTGGGTTCATCTCAGAAGTGATGGAGTCTGTTTTGAAGGTACTCTTTTATGTAGAGAAGTGTGATATTTTTGGCTGCTCAAGCCCAGCAGCAGTAGGATAATCTAGGTTTTCCTTTAAGCGGCTCGCAAAAATGGATGGATTCCTGCTGTGGGCTTTATAAGATGGGTTTCAATCCTCGGCAGCAAGAACAGATGCTGCAGTTTCAGAATATCAATCTCCTGAGATATTAGAATCTGGGGTTTGAAAATAGTCCTCTGGTTTCTTCTTCTTCTTTTTCTTCCCATGGAAACCTTCTAGAGTCTTTAGCTGCTTAGATTGATAAGCAGACATCGGAGATTCATCGTTATATTCTATTATAGGTAAAAGGATTCATTAATCTCAAATGGGTTTTCTTTTTCTTGTGATTAATTTTATGGGTTATTCTGTGTTTGACTGTTTTGTTTTCTGGGTGGGTGAAAATTAGAACGAGAGACTGAGATTAGCTCGACAAGAACAGAGAAAGCATCAACTGGGACGAAGTCACTGTTAATAGAGAAACAGCATTGGAGAACTCCTAATCATGGCTAGACTAGACTGAGGTCAATGCTTCAAGGGCTTCAAAGAGTTGTAGTGGCAGAGATCTAGAATGAGTTCAGTGCTTCAAGGGTTTCGAAGAGTTACAACGGCACGGCGGAGGGTTTTGAATGTTTCAAATGAGGTTGCAGTGAATGAATAGAAATTCAATTTGAATAAGGGTAAAATAGATAGTTCACCTTTGTAAAGGGTTAATTTGGTCATTAAAATAATATTAGCTTTCCCACCGTCGGTGTCTAATGGAATATTCCTAACGGTGTGGATCTATTTGTATTTTAATAGTATTTCTAAGGAAGGCATTTGTCTTTTTCAAAAATGTTTGGAGGGATTTGTCCTTTAGGCAAACTACGGGGGAGGCAACTGTCTTTTTTCCAAAAAAATATAAACAACTTTAGTCACAAAATGACTACAATGTACTGTTATGGTTATATTTGGGCAGCAGGGTAAAAATATGCAAAGATAAGTTTTTAAATGTCTATATTGGATTGCTATAGGCCTATGTGAACAGTAAACTTACGAATTATGAAAGATAGACAAAGTCAAAGTAGCAGTCTAAATGGACTGTTATATAAGTACATGGACAGCAAAGCTATGAACTTTCATTTATATATAAAAACCAATAACTTAGTGTCATGAATAGACTGTCATAGACCTATGGGGATAGCAAGATATGATTATAAAAAGATATGAAAGGAAATTTACAATATGAAGAAAATAAGAGCAGAAATGCCCAGTTAGGTTAAATTTAAGTAAAGACCAGTAGGGGTATACCTGAGCAAGATCCACAGCTTAAGCCGGTGATCCAGGCCGTTGAGTCAAGAAATGTCAAAACAAAATATGGGCAAATCTGTTGAGTTTAGAAATGAAATTAAGAAACAAAAATGCTATAAGTGAAAGAAAGTAAAGGCATGAGAACAAGGACAAATAAGGAAAAATGATGGATAATTGAAAGAAGTGATCAAGTAAAGGCAAGTGATGAATTAGCATTATATTGTCAACGAATATGCTTACTTTGAATTGTCTATAATACAAAATGTCAAGTTTACAAGATTATTTCTCTTGTGTACTGAATGTTATGTACCATGTATATTTGAATGTATTCTTATCAAGATGGAATTTCATTCATCGAGCCTTGACTCATTACAGTGGATGTAAATGTTTTACAAATGATAATAGTGAGGACAGGGCTAAAACAGACTGCAAGTAAAAATCTAAATGGGAGATTAATACCCGTTGGCAAAGCTGACATCACTTTTATATATTTGGGGTGATCTTTATGTTTGTATCTAATGTGGGCAGCATGTTTTTGAGTTGTGATGCCCACTCTTTTGTAACGATGTTACTCAAAACTTGTTTAATTTTTGTAAAGAACTTTATTGCCACCACTTATATATTTTACTTTGGTTACAAGACTTTCGATGTTTATGAATTATTAAATGTGATGGCTTGATATGAATGACAGGTTTTATAAAAAGAAAAAAAATTATACAGGTTTTTCTATTATCTTGTTGGTTTATTTAGACCCAATCATTAATCCGAATCCGTTTCCCTTTCACGGTTTTAGCCTCTTTTCCCTTTGCTTTTCGTTTTCAACCAACGTGAAACCAGTGAAACCAAAGGAAATCCATTTAGTCATAAATTTTTGCTTTTATATTTTCAATAGTTGTAATATTTCTAAATAACTTATTTTGTGAATAGACCATGAACCCATTGCATGGGTTTATAGCCCATACTTGTAGGGAATACTAAAAATATATTAGGATTATTATGCCCTTCTTAGATGCCCTTTTAAGTACATGCAAACAACAACTTTAACTTTGCCTTGGTACCCTTTTAATTTAGGCACCAAGAGTGCCCTCAACTAGATCTCTAAATTACAATATGCCTATGCCATCTCATTTTAAAGAGAAACTTAAAATGAGAAACAATTTCTGTTCAAGTCCTTGAGATAGCATTAGTACAAAAAAGAAAAAACCATTAGCCTAGAATATAACCAGTAGGGTAAGATATTACAAATAAACTACTTGAATATAACATATTCACTACCATAAACACCACATAATAGATAGTGAATTTATTTAAACCATCACACTTACATCATGGTATATATATTTATCACCTTCCTTATATTATTCCATGGTCTATAAGTGTAAGGATTCCATTAAGTAAGATTCATAGAAAAATATTTACCTTTTACTGACAGGGTGGGAATTGCCAAAATACCCTTTAAATCTTACGGCTTCCTCCACTTTGATGAACTTGATATGACATTGAGAGGGGGAGGGTGAATCAATGTCTGAAAATTCTCTCTAATTATTTACTGCTGCTCAGAGCTGATGGAGATATATTCTTTTGCACACACACAAGCGTATGCAAATCTACCTCGCTACCACTCAATGCCCAGGTCTACCAGATTTGCACACTCACCCTGCAAGCCATTCCACACACTCCAAAATATATAGAAAAATAAAGACAGTCAACAACACAAGATATACGTGGTTCACTAACACAGTGTGTGATGGCTAGTCCACGGAATAATGCCCAACGGGCTCCGTATTTACTCAACACTCAACTTTTAGTCTTTTACAAGGCAATGATACTAACCCTAGGTTTTCCCAGCATAAAACTGAGAGGGCGCACCAACGCCAAGATTCAGGCTTAACAGCCACTGTCCAGCACCCACTGAACACATCACGCTTAACTCGCACCCACTAGAAGCAAATAATAATTTTTTAGGCTTATAATATTGCCTTACAATTTTTTCCTCACTAGTTAGGTATTCAACAATTTTCACCTACGCTAGCATACAATATATTGAAAGCATAAATAGATAGGGAATTGAAAATCTCACAAACAATGCTTTCCAATGGCCAACAATCTCTCTGAAGCTTCACACTGCCGTCAGGTACTCTTCAATAGCCTTCAATATTGATAGAGATGGATTCATAGAGCACACCTTGCTCATAGGCTTCCAATCTCTTCCACACAATCCATAATCACCATGAATGTGAAAATAAAAGCTCTACTGACCTCTCATAGGGATTTAGCACTCCATTGATGTACAGAGAAGAGGTAGTTGGTGATTGATCACTCCCATAGGGCACAAAACCCTAGAAATTCTTCTCTCTGCCATCAAAACATTCTTTTTTATTTTTTCCTTAGTTTTTATGACTCCCAACGGCTCCCAGTGTATAGAGCATCCGAAAATATGGAAACTACAATTTGAACGGACCAATTTGGAGCTCGGATGAGAAAGTTATGGCAGTTTGAAGTTCGGCCAACCAAAACATTCAAAATGGAATCTTTCCTTTCATAACCGCGCACCCGCGCCGCACCGTAGCCGCGCCGTGCCGCACCGATGCGTTGTCGAGATCGTATTGGTGCACAAGGAATCTTTATATTGAGCCGTTGGATCTGTCGGTTAATGGCGGGATTATATATGCGCCATTGGATTCGCATAAATCACGTCGGCCGCGATCAAGACTAATGGAAGCCATCGGATGAGAATCTGCGCCGCCGTCACATCATACATGTGACACACCAAATCAAGAGCTAACACAATAGATCGCGGCACATTATAATATAATGCAACTGGCCAATCAAAGCCTGCGCGATAGAATCTTGACGCTGCCGCCGCATTGCACTCGAACCCTCCTTGATCTAGGCCATTAGATGCGGATCTGAGCATCGTGGCTTCAATCTGGCCGCTGATCTTGCATCTTCTCCTCTTTTTATGCCGAAATTGCCCCTAAACAACTTGTGAAATGACTTTTTCGAGCGATCCGACGGAAACTGCGATATCTTTCTCATCCAACGTCGGAATTGAGTGATTCAAGTTGCGTTGGAAAGATAACTCGACGCTCTACATCTTTCCACTGTCGAATTTCCATGAACCTGCTGCGGGATCCACCAACATTTTCTCTATCCTCATTCTCTCTACTTTCTATCTCCTCCTTCTCTCTCTACATCTTCTTTCCTTATTTCATTCTTTAAGATGCCACAACACTTCAGAAACACTGCCAGACCAATGGAAACACTGTCACATCATCAAAAACTTGGCCACATCATCAGAAACTGTGCCACATCACCAATGGGGTCCACAGACAATCTCTCTCATCAAATTCAATGTAGAATACTATTCAACTCACTGCAAACCATCTGAAACACACTATAAGAGATGTAGAACACTGTAGACTACACTGCTTCATCTATGTCATTGCACTGACACTCTCTCTCCTGCACTGATGCTCTCTCTTCTCATTCCTCTGACTGAATGCTCACAAACATTGTCACATCAATCAAGTTGCCAACAATGACAACATAAAGTCCAACACACCTATCAACACAAGGTAAATAGTAAGTCTTCTATTGTCCTACGTAAGCTGGGGTATTACAACTGGTCACTATCATTAAGATTGTATTCACCCCTTTCAGTGCAAGGTTCCCCGTGAATCAACCTCCAACATCAAAACAGACCCAAAGCCAATCCTCCAGTTATGTGCACTCACAACTGGTAGACGTTAGAACACCGACTATAGTAATTAACACTCTTAAAACAAGGGACACCGATAAAATAGAGTATTGGAGAGAGGGAGAGAATTCTATTAAAATTCAGTGTGCCCTAAAGCTTTGCACACCCTTCCTATTTATAGGAAAATGATGCCTATCCAACGGGGTATGATCAAGGGATGTGTCCATTTAATGGATGACCTAGATGTGATCTCCCAATGATCTCAAAGGATCAACAGTTGAGATTGCACCATTCTATATTGAGGTACCTCTCTGTATACAGATGGATACAATACATATCCTTTCCATAAATAGGTACCTGTCTTAATACCAAAAGGTGCAATCTCAACCGTTGAAATTTAATCACACCTTAATGGAAATGTGTCTATTAAGGTGTGATTAAATTTTGAAAGGATACGTATTGTGTCCATCTGTATTCATTATCTGAAAAGTGAAAAAAACAAATTTAAAATTTTGAAACTTATTTTTTGTTTTATATAAACCAACATGTCCATTAAGGTGTGATTAAATTAAATAGGAAGTGGCGGTGCTGACGGCTGACCCGGCATTGGAAATACTCAATAAGTTGTTGTCATTTGTCAAGGCCACTATGATTAATTTCTTATAAGTTAAGCAAAGTTTGAACACCATATAGATCAATGAAGACTCTTAGTTTGGAAAACGACTGAGTCTATGGAGAGGATCCCCACACGAAAATGTGTACTGAGCTGCCTCAAGACTGTCATAATCAAGGAAGACTCTACCTTTTTTAATTGTTCATAAATCAGGTTATATTTATAGCACGTGTTTTATAGCTGAAGATTGAAAAGATATTTTAAAACATCAATTAAGTTATCTATATCACCCTAAGAAAAATCTTCACCCACCTTATTTAGAAAGGCAGAGAGACTCACAGTATTTGTGTTTCGCTCCTGATTAAGTATTTTTTTTTAAATATAACAATATCATCTATAAATCTAATGGAGGACAATTGTTTCATGAGTTCGTTGCTTAGCTCACAAGAGAGAGCTGAGACACAGTAGAAGTCAAGGGTTTGACTTTTCTATCTTCATTATTTGTACTCAGGTATTTGAAAACAAGTGTCTGAATTCTATGGAAATAATGTATTAATTAAAAACGTGTTTGAAATAATGTATTGATTCCTGGGTGTAAACATTTAAAAAATAAATAATCAATGGGAATAAATAAAAGATACAATACAGACTACGTACAATACCATATGCAGTATAATAAGTATTATATCTGAAAGACTGAAAGCTCCACTCGTGATTCTTATAATACTATGAAGAATTGCAAACTCCTTATCGTCTTCAGAAAAGGAAAAAAAAATGTTATCTTTTGTTCGCCTTTCAAACGAGAAAGTTGAATACATGAAAAACAGGACACCTTCATTGGAAAGTCCGCTTGAAAACGTTGAAAACTTTAACAACAGGACACCTTCATTGGAAAGTCCACTTGAAAACGTTGAAAACTTTAACAACAGGACACCTTTATAGTCTAATTGACGAGCTTTCTTTGAAAATCACTGTTAAAATCTAAGTCAGAAAATCAACAAATAGTTGCTTCATCTAAGAAAACCATTGAACCTGCTTCTCTTTCCAATATAAATACCCATGCATTGAGCTTTGATATTCCATCATCGACTCCTATAGCATTCCCTTTTATCTTTTCCATTTCTTCCTTCTCAGTTTTTTTTCCTCAAAGCTTTACTATACCGATCAAAGGAAAATGGGTTCCATCGGAGAGGTGTACAAAGCAGAGCACTCTCAGGGTCCAGCCACCGTACTTGCCATTGGCACAGCAAATCCATCCAACTTTACTTACCAAACTGATTTCCCTGATTTCTATTTCAAATCCACCAAGAGCGAGCACAAGACTGAGTTGAAGGAGAAATTCACCCGAATTTGTAAGTATTACAAGTTTAAACTTTAAATTAAGCCAACATGCTTATACCATTTAGGATCCAAATTTATTTACCTATTAGTTATTTGAAAGAGCCTCCAACTAGGAAAAGAACCAATCAATTGACACCCATACTAGTAAGCTCCCATAAAAACGGATAAACTAGGAGACAATATTCTAATGGAAGTTTTCTTGATGTTGTTAAAACATGTAGGTGACAAATCGACGATCGTAAAACGTCATACTTTCATGACCGAAGAACTTATCAACAAAAACCCAGACTTCTTTGACCCCACAGCTCCATCACTAGACGCACGCCAAGATATCATGGTAGTTGAGGTGCCAAAATTGGCTAAGGAAGCTGCATCGAAGGCCATTGAAGAATGGGGCCAGCCCAAATCTAAGATTACTCATCTTGTATTCACTACTATTTCTGGTGTCGATGCACCTGGCTATGACTTTCAGCTCATCAAACTCCTTGGCCTTTCCCCAAACGTCCAACGGGTTATGATGTATCATCTCGGCTGCTACGGTGGTGGTTCTGTGCTCCGTGTCGCCAAAGACCTTGCTGAGAATAACAAAGGTGCACGCGTCCTTGTTGTTTGCTCAGAGATAAACTCTGCGAGTGGCTTCAAGGGACCTAGTGAGACCGACTTTCACACCCTACTAGGGCTGGCAATCTTTGCAGATGGCGCAGCAGCTCTAGTAGTCGGTGCAGATCCCGATTTGTCAGTCGAACGTCCATTGTTCCAACTCTTCTCTGCTTCCTCGGCTATTCTCCCTGACTCGGATGACATGGTAGCAGGACACTTGCGTCAAGCAGGTCTTTCAATTAGCTTATCAAAAGATGTTGCCAAAACTATCTGTGGGAACATTGAAAATTGCTTACTGGAAGCATTCAAGAAGATCGGTATTAGTGATTGGAATTCTATTTTTTGGATAGCCCACCCTGGTGGTCCAGCAATTTTAAACCAAATTGAAACAACGCTTGGCATGAAGGAAGAGAAACTGAAGGCATCAAGAAAAGTGCTTAGTGAGTTCGGTAACATGTCAAGTCCCACAGTGTTATTCGTCTTGGACGAAATGAGGAGGAAGTCCATGGAGGAAGGTAAAGTCACTACCGGTGAAGGATTCGAGTGGGGTGTGTTATTAGGTTTTGGTCCAGGTCTAACTATTGAGACTATGGTATTGCGGAGCATTCCTACAACTTCAGCTCATTGATTAAGGTGGCTTCAAAAAATGGTGAAACATAAGGAGATTCTATAAGAACATAGAATGTTTTCATCATTAAGTAATAAAAACATTCTTGGTCAAGATCTGCTATAGCATTGTGATGACTAAGACTAGGATATAAACCTTAATTTCCATATAATTGTTATAATTTTTTCTTAAAATTTAATGATTAATTTTTATTCTCTGCAATAATTTTATGAGCATTGTATAAAACTTTGTATTGAACATTGATCCAGATATGATAAAAGGTACATATGTTCCTATATTGGAAAAGTTCAAATTTCATTACTATTACGAAGGTTGATGGTCAAGCTATGAACCATGGATTTGATTTGCCCATGCTTTTTTTTTTTTAGTAATGGATTTTTAGACTTTTTACTGCATAGAAAAACCGTAGTTAAGCCAGTTATAGGCCATTTTTGTCGTAGTGCATGAAATTCTACCAAAGAAATTAGATCTCACACCCAAGTACTGACCTACGCTCCATATTAGATTACCATCATAACATCGATAGACTACACCAGCTACTGCATGACAAGGATTTTCAAGAGCACAACCATCTTTATTCAATTTCATCCATCTCTCCTCCATACGAGACCAATGACTTCCAATTTGATTTTAGGGGACAATGGAGGAGGGAAAACAATTCCCCTGGTTTGGATCAGCCTATGCCAATTTTCTATACAGTTATTTGTTTAGCAAAGTACTTGTACGTACTCATCCAACATAGGTATTTCCTACCACACAAGTAAATGAGTTATTGATATGATATTCAACTCGAGGGTACATTAATTTTTGTTTGATCTCTTTTTTGGTCAGCTTAAAACTGATGAACCCAACCAAAACCAAACGATTATGAGTCAGTTGGACTGAAACAATTAAGCCCAACCAGGGACCCTAAAAATAACCAACTTTGGAACTCACCGCCTCTTCTTTTCATTTAGAGATTCTCTTGATAGATTTTTCTATGATAGGGATTTAACCAAACTCTTGACAATCCATACAGTAACTTTGGAATGCAATGGAAACAATAAGGAGATAAATAACTAAGACATACTTGTGTGTTCAATATTATTTGTTGGTCATGTGTTGTCATTGTTGGCAACTTTGTTGATGTGGTAGTATAATTGAGCATACATTTAGTGAAATGAGGAGAGAGAGTGTCAGTGCAAGTGGCAGCAATGAGTCAATTTTGGATATTCAATAGTGTTTTACAACCTATAGAGAGTGATTGAGAAGGCTTGTAGTGAGTTGACTGAGTTTCTACACTGAATTGATTAGGCTGTGAGAGCTTCAACTATCTATCTCATTGTACATGTATTCAGTGATGTTCTAAACTTAACCAAGGTGATAAACCGTGTGTGGGAGTCCGGGTGAACATGCGCGAAAAGTTTTGGGTTTGGATTCCAAGGTTCGTTTTGAAGTTTTATCTTTGAAGTTACTTTTTATGGGTCCTGCAGCATTATCATGGAAATCAAGCACTTGAAAGACGTAGATCATCAAGTTGGTTTCATAATGCAAAGTAAATCACTTAATTATGACGTCAGATGAGGGAGCTATCGAGATTCCCGTTGGAACGCTCAAAAAATGTCGAAAAATGAAGCTCTCAGTAGTTGTTGTGCCACAGGGAAAACAGTATAGATATAAAATACTTGAAGGGCTTTTTTAAAATTATCAAGAGTTGAATGTCGTTGCTACAATTATCGCAAATTCTATTTGAGGCCAATTAGATGGCTTTAGATGAGCTATGTAGCCTTGATTTGCATCTGACGGATTATAAATAGGCGGGCTACAGTGTTGCTCTATAGACGGAGCTTGATGCTCCTGCGAACTTCGTGATTGGGTCAGCGCAGGCTATAACAGTGATCCACATCGCTTGTAACATATTACATTATTCGGTGTTGTGTGGGTACCACGCGATGGCACGATTGGTCCGAATCCGATGATCTCCATCAAGTTCGATCTTAGTTGATGTGATTATGAATCCCGTCATTTTCAGATGATCTAGCGACCAACGTTGAAGATTCTTCAATCAGCCAATCGAAACTCGACACTGATACTGACATGTCAGCTATAGCTTGGCTTTAGTGTGTCGCAGGTGCACAAGAGGCCATCAGAAGATTCCTTTTTGAATTATTTCATTGGCTATTACTCTTTTGATTATATCTTGGTCATCTGGAGACCAAATTGGATGATCCAAAAACAACTGTGCACCATTTTGAATTCTCTATGACCTCAAATTGAAAGTAAGTCAAAAACAGAAGATCAAATCGTAAAGAAGAGAGAAGAAGTGGGTTTTGAGGGTTTTACTTATGGGTGAGCATTCAATCACCCACCAACCTCATAATTGTTTGTCAATGGTGCATTAAGGAATGGTGAGAGATTAGTGAAGCTTTCATTATACATTCATGGTGGTTGTTTGCTTGTGAGAAAGAAAGAGATGATTCTAAGTAAGGGTTTGCTTGAAGAGCTGCATTTTCCTAGCAATGGGGGTTGTGGGAGATTCTATTGAGCCGCTGGAAGTGTTAGAATCATCTCCGAACATCTGGAAGCATTGGTTGTGAGATTTTCTCAACGTATTTGTTCATTGCTTTCAGTATATGATATGCTAGTTTAGGTGAAATTTGTTGAATGCCTAGCTAGTTTGGGATTTCATTGTAAGACATATTAATAACTCCAAAACTATTTGAAGTACTATGTTCAATGGGTACTAGATATTGACAGTTACAACTGCCTAAAACCTAGCATTGTTATGCCCTCTTAGTTTTATGCTAGGAAAACACAATATGAACCATTGTCTTGTAAAGGACAAAAAGTAGCGTATTAAGTATATACAGAGCCCATTAAGCATTACTCTGTGGACTAACCATCACACACTGTGTTGGTGAATCACGTAATTTCCTTGTGTTGTAGATTGTTTTATTTTCTGTACATTGTGAAGTGCATAGAATAGATTGTAAGATGAATGTGTAAATCTGATAGACTTGGCCACTGAGTGACAACGAAATTTGCATACACTTGTATATGTGTGTGTGTGTGCTTTGCATCAGCTATAGGCAACAGGAAAAGTCAAGAAGAGAATTTATCACTGATTCACCTTCTTCTCAATGTCAACTGAGGTTCATCATTATTTTCCATTGATTCCTTATTTGCGGTTTGATCTGAGTCTTCCACAGTTCATCGGAGATCTCTTTTCATTCTCTTTATGTATAGGAACAGAAAAGGAATGATACAACTTGGACTACATGGATTCTGAACCTAGTATTTATAGCACTATGCAAAATCCTATACCACCTTCATAATGGACCAGGTTTGATTATCTCCAATCTGTGATGAAAACACACCAAAACAGATCAAACCCATAATGCAAACTCCTACTTTTCAATATACCCAGTAATTAATCAAGCCCACTAAAATAATTTCTTATATCTCTCTCCCTTTTCCTCCTAACTTCAAATGTCAATCAAAAAATGAATGACCTCTCTTTTGGCCTTTAATTTTCTCCTCCCTTGGGGGAAACGATTAGCATCCTTATTCCCACATTGGAAACATATGATTAGGTATACAAAGTACTTTGTCTATAAATACGATTAAGCAGTATATTGCTATAATCCGTGCATAATATTATACGTTTCAATTTTATGTTCAATAATGACCAAATAGAAGAAGACCAAATCAAAATCGGTAAAAATTGATATTGATACTTTTTGGTTGTCCTAGACCCTATGATCGATAAACTTATCACTCCGGTTTGAATTGTGGGCCAAATGGTTGTAAAGTGAAGTTTGATTCTCTCTCGATACATTACACCATCCATATCCAATGAATCCCGCACCTGTTGAATTAGTCCCACACCATGAAAGGTACCAACTTGGGGAGACCCCTACAATGGTTGGATTCAAATCTTCTCAAGCCCCACATTTCGGCGTGAGAAAATCTAGTGACTGTCATCTACTCTGTCCGTAAATTAAAATATTGATATGTGTATACAATAAACTACAGTTATTAGATTTTCTCATACTTACATAAAAGACATGAAAAGATTAAAATCCACAATAGTTTGGCGAGAACCCTTAAGTTAGGACCCACACTAACTTGCCATCCACTCTATTATCATACTAAGGCACATGTTGGAAAAGGATTTCCACCTCACATGTTCATACTTAGACCTCTAATGGGAACTGACAGGTCAAGCGGATCCACTTTAAAATGCCAATCATGAAATGGCAGTGACTTAAAGAAAATTTGAAGTCCTAGATAAGATGGGTCTGGAAGTACCTTGATTTAACAGGTCTAACAGGTCATATCCGTATAGAGAAGATTGCTTGAAACCACTAAAGTACGAATTATGAAAGAGTCGCAACATTCAAAGTCTTTGCAACAACTTTTCTCGCATGCCTTCTATGACTGTCAAAATGGTAATTAGCTTTGGTAATTGGGTGAACCATCATTTATTAATATACGAAATTTTTCACCAATCAGATTTTTTAACCATCATTGCATTGAGATCAGCTTTCTCTGTTGCTCTCCATAATGGAATTTCTTCTTTAATTCCTGGATCGGATTGTGCTCCATTAATTAACTGTTTAGAGCATCGTCATCTTCGTTGTTTGTTTAAGGTGTAGGGAAGATATTCTCTGTTTAACATCTGGTTGTTACGTAATTTTTTTCTACTCTCTCTCGGGAGGCCAATTCTATGGCCTATTCCTTAGCCCAAAAGGCCATGGCATCTGAGGGCATGTTCCATTGGCCGGTTTCTACACCATGGTTGTTTGACCTTTGTTTGGCTGAAACCCCAGTTGTAAATCGTTTTCTTATTCAATAAATCTGTGTTTCACCACCGAAAAAAAAAAATCTCTACTTTTTTTGAATTGGTCATTCAAGGTTATATTTATAACACGTGTTTTACACCTGAGGATGGGAAAAAGATATTTTAAAACATCAATTAGTTTATTTATATCAATTCAAAAAAAATCTTTACTTGCTTGGACAGAGAGATACATAGTATTTGTGTTTTGCCTATCGCAATCTAGTAGAGGACAATTGTTGGTTTTGTTGGTTGCTTGCCTCATAATAGAGTGCAACATGAGGAACTTTGGTCTTCATTGTGTGTAAAAATTGCATTCCATAAGTTCCACCATCTTCCTTACGCCTTGATAATAGAAGGAGCATATGGACGGGGGTTCACAGTAGCATGGACCTTAATTCGGTACCGAACACCGACTTGTACTCACGCATTTGAAAACAGGTGTCTGAACTAAGGAAATAATATATTGATTAAAAGGCATAGTTTGACATAATGTATTGATTCCTAGGTGTAAAGATTTAAAAAATAAATAATCAATGGGAATAAAATAAAAAGGAAAAATATTTGCCACACCCCTATATATAGTATGGTTTAATCCCATTCATCCGTCTTTGTTTGCGATAATATCCCTAACACACCTTATTTTTTAAAATATGTATCAATCAGACCCATGGTCGTTGACCGATTACATGTCACAATCTTAAATTCATTAATGACAAAACTACCCTCATTTATATTTTATTCTTTTAATTTTAAAAAAACTTAAAATATATTTTTTATAACTAGAGATGGGATCGAAATTCCATTCGTTTTTTCCGGTGACGTTCTGTTCATCTCCAGGATCAAAATTTTTTGTTTCCCAACCTTAATGCAAACAAAAAAAGATGGGAGCAATCGATGAACTTACTCTTTCAGCGATACTGTGAGGATTGGTAGCTTGGCCTCTCCTAGCCCTGACTCGCTGCCTCTGTTGAGCCTGGCCATTTCCGGAGGCGGTTGTCCCTGCTGCTGGAGCAAATTGGTTCATCCCAGTTGCCGGAGCACCGTAGCTTTGGGTAGAAATGGAGCCACTCTGATGTAATCAAAATTAAACCAAACAATGAGAATCATCAGAGAAAATTGTAACTTTACGAACAAATTCAACCAGATTATAATTGGACAAGGAATATAAATAAGCAGCTAAGGATGGTGGAAATGTTGTTGGTTCACCGCCTGTGCAGTTCGAGGCAGAGATCCAGTGAATCCGTTGAAAAGATCCTCTCCAGTCTTACGATTAGAACGTAACAAAAATAATCAGAGAAGAGAAAGAAACTTCCATTTTATTGTTTAGTTGAATTTCAACCTGTAAAAGTATTTAATTTGAAGGAAGCATTGACAACATCGTCCCTAGCAAAGTGGACTTGTCAATCCACTTTCTGATTTAGTTGGAGAAGAACAGAATGTCACAAGAGAAAAACGAACGGAATTTCGATCCCAACTCCGGTGACAGGAAATAAACTTTTTAATTTTTTTTTTAATTAAAAGGGTAAAACATGGATGGGGATAGTTTCGTCATTAATGAATTTAAGACCATGACATGTCATCGATGAATGGCCATGGGGTTTGATTGATATATATTTTCGAAAGTATGACATATTAGGGATATTATCACAAATTAAGATGGGTAGATGAGAGTAAACCATATTACAGAGGATGTGATAGATATTTTTTTCAAATAAAAAAAATAAAAATATAATACAGACTACGATAACATATACAGTATAATAAGTATTGACTGAAAGCTCCACTCGGGAATTTTATAATACTAGGAAGAATTGCAAACTCCTTATCCTCCTCCCTGAAAACAAAGGAAATAAAAGAGAGGACTTTTGTACGTTTACCAGTAGACAACGTTGAATACATGAAAAACCGGAACACCTTCATTGGAAAGTCCGCTTGAAAACGTTGAATTCTTTGACAACACGACACCTTTATAGTCTAATTGATGAGCTTTCTTTGAAAATCACTGTTAAAATCTAAAGTCAAAAAATCAACAAATAATTGCTTCATCTAAGAAAACTATTGAGTTTTGATATTCCATCATCGAATGCTATAGCAATCCCTTCTATCTTTTCCCTTCCTTCTTAGTTTTTCATTCCTCAAAACTTTACTATTCCCAAAATGGGTTCTACCGGAGAGGTGTACGAATCACAACGTTCTCAAGGTCCAGCCACCGTACTTGCCATTGGCACAGCTAATCCATCCAACTTTACTTACCAAACTGACTTCCCTGATTTCTACTTCAAATCCACAAAGAGTGAGCACAAGACTGAGTTGAAGGAGAAATTCACCCGAATTTGTAAGTATTACAAGTTTCAACTTTAAATTAAGCCATAGCCTATTGCCATGTTATACCGAATATACATGCTTCTAATAAAATCTAGGATTCCAAATTTATTTTCTTAATTAGTTATTTGAAAGAGCATCCAACTAGAAAAATAACGGATCAATTGACAACCTTACTAATAAGCTCGCATAAAAATGGATGAACTTGAAAACAATATTCTAATTTAAGTTTTCTTGATGTTGTTAAATCATGCAGGTGATAAATCGTCGATCGTAAAACGGCATACTTTCATGACTGAGGAACTTATCAACGAAAACCCGGACTTCTTCAACCCCACGGCTCCATCACTAGATGCACGCCAAGATATCATGGTAGTTGAGGTGCCTAAATTGGCTAAGGAAGCTGCATCCAAAGCCATTGAAGAGTGGGGCCAACCCAAATCTAAGATTACTCATCTTGTATTCACTACTATTTCTGGTGTGGATGCACCTGGCTATGACTTCCAGCTTATCAAACTCCTTGGCCTTTCCCCAAATGTCCAACGGGTTATGATGTATCATCTGGGCTGCTATGGTGGTGGTTCTGTGCTTCGTGTCGCCAAAGACCTTGCTGAGAATAACAAAGGTGCACGCGTCCTTGTTGTTTGCTCAGAGATAAACTCTGCGAGTGGCTTTAAGGGACCTAGCGAGACCGACTTTCACACCCTACTAGGGCTGGCAATCTTCGCAGATGGCGCAGCAGCTCTAGTAGTCGGTGCAGATCCCGATTTGTCAATCGAACGTCCATTGTTCCAACTCTTCTCTGCTTCCTCGGCTATTCTCCCTGACTCGGATGACATGGTAGCAGGACACTTGCGTCAAGCTGGTCTTTCAATTAGCTTATCCAAAGATGTTGCCAAAACTATCTGTGGGAACATTGAGAATTGTTTACTGGAAGCATTCAAGAAGATCGGTATTAATGATTGGAATTCTATTTTTTGGATAGCCCACCCTGGTGGTCCAGCAATTTTAAACCAAATTGAAACAACGCTTGGCATGAAGGAAGAGAAGCTGAAGGCATCAAGAAAAGTGCTTAGTGAGTTCGGTAACATGTCAAGTCCCACAGTGTTATTCGTCTTGGACGAAATGAGGAGGAAGTCCATGGAGGAAGGTAAAGTCACTACCGGTGAAGGATTCGAGTGGGGTGTGTTATTAGGTTTTGGTCCAGGTCTAACTATTGAGACTATGGTATTGCGGAGCATTCCTACAACTTTAGCTCATTGATTAAGCTGGCTTCAAAAAATGGTGAAACATAAGGAGATTCTGTAAAACCATAGAATGTTTTCATCATTAGGTAATAAAAGCATTCTTGGTCAAGATCTGCTATAGCATTGTAATATTTAAGGCTAGGATATAAACCCTTCCATATAATTGTTATAAATTATTATTTCTTTTTTAAAATTTTAATTATTAATTTTTATTCTCTGCAATAATTTTATGATGATTGAATAAAACTTTATATTGACCGTTGATCCAGATATGATAAAGGGTATATATGTTCCTATATTGGAAAAGTTCTAATTTCATTGCTACTACCAAGGTGGATGTTCAAGCTATGGACCATGGATTTGACTGGCCCATTCATTTTTTTTTTTTTTTTGTAAAGGATTTTTGGGCTTTTTACTGCATAGAAAAACCGTTGTTAAACCAGTTATAGGTTATTTTTGTTGTAGTGCATGAAACTGTACAAAAAATTAGATCTCACCCAAGTACTAACCTACGCTCCATATTGGATTACCATCATGACATTAACAGAATACACCATGGATTTAAGCACAACCATCTTTATTCAATTTCATTCATCTCTCTTCCGTACGACACCAATGACCTCCTGTATGATTTTAGAGAACAGCGGAGGGAAAACAATTTTTCTATACAGGTAAAACCAAATAAAAGTATCACTTCGTTGAGTAAAGTATTAGTAAGTACTAATTAATCCAACATAGGTATTTCCTATCATCCAAGTTAATGAGTTATAGATATGATATTCAACTTGAGGGTATATTATTTTTGTTTGATCTCTTTTTTGGCCACCTTAACCCGATGAATCCAACCAGAACCAAACGATTATGAGCGAAATGGACAAACAATTGAGCCCAAGCAGTTACCCTAAAAATAACCAACTTTGAAACTCCTCACCATCTCTTCTTTTCATTTAGATATTTTCTTGATGGATTTTTCTATGATTATGGATTCAATCAAATCCATGACAATCCATATAGTAATTCTAGAATACAATGGAAACAATAAGGAGATGAATAACTAGACATACCTGTGTTTGAATATTTCTTTCCGTCGATTTCTTATTTACGCTTCGACCCGAGTCTTCCACAGCTCACTGGAGATCCTTTTTTTTTTTTTCTCTCTATCCATGGGAGAAGAGAGAGGAATAATACAACTTAGGTTACAGGGATTTTGAAACCTAAAATCTATAATACTATCTAAAACCCTGGACCACCCCTACAATGAACCATGTTGGATTATCTCTAATCCGTGACGATCCAGACCAAAACCGATCAAACCCATAATGCAAACTCCCACTTGTCAATGTACTCAATAATTATTCAAGCCCACTAAAATAATATCTTATATCTCTCTCCCTTCTCTTCCTAACTTCGAATGCCAGTCAAAAAATGAATGACCTCTCTTTGGGCCTTCATTTTTCTTCTCCCTTGTAGGAAACGATTAGCGTCCTTATTCCCACATTGGAAACATATGATTAGGTATACAAAGTATTTTATACGATTAAGCAGCATATTTCTATAATCTGTCAAAACATTATTGGTTACAATTTTGGGTTCAATAATGACTAAATAGAAGAAGATCGATTCAAAACCGATAAAAATCGAAATTGATACTTTTTGGTTTTGTCTTAGACCCTACGATCGATAAGCTTATCACTCCGGTTTGAATTGTGGGTCAAATGGTTGTAAATTAAAGTCTGATTCTCTCTTGATACATACACCATCTATATCCAATGAATCCCACACTTGTTGAATTATTCCCACACCATGGAGGCATAAACTTGGGGAGACCCATACAATGGTTTGGCGTGGACCCTTACTGAATTAGTAAGGGGCCCATAAGTTGCAATCCACTCAGTTATCAAACTAAGGCACGTGTGAAAAGAATTTCCACGTCACATGTTTCACACTTAGACCTCTATTGGGAACTGACAGGTCAAGCCGATCCACTTCAAAATGCCAATCATGAAATGGCAGTGACTTAAAGAAAATTTGAAGTCTTGGACAAGATTTTACCAGAAAAAAAAATAAAAAAGAAAGAAAAAAGTCCTGGATAATGGGTCTGGGACTTACCTTGATATAACAGGTCTACCGGGTCATATTCCTTATAGTGAAGGAAGATCAGTAAAAAAAAAAAAAAAAAAAAAAGAGCCGAAATAGGGATTATCTCATATTCCTTATACTGAAGATTGCGGGAAACAACAAAAGTACAAATTATGAAAAAGAGTCACAACATTCAAAGTCTTTGCAGGAATTTTTCTCACATGCTTTCTAGACTGTCAAATGGTAATTAGGTGAGCCATCACTTATTCATGTATGAAATTCTACACCAATCAGATTTTTTAAACCGTTGTTATGGTACTATAAATTTATTAATTTAATCCACTGGGACTTTTTATCCATCTTTTTATTTTTTTATTTTTTTCCATTGAATAATGAATGGAATTTGGTAAAGGGTTAAATAAAGAAAATACAAATTAGAATCTTATAAACAGTAGCAGAACAAGAAAAACAGGTGGTACGAAATAAATATAAGGTGAAAAATACAATTGAAATTGCCCATTGACTTTAATATATTATCTATCAAGGGAATTTCGTATTTATTAAATTCTAAAATTATCAAATAATCTTTTTCACATAGGCTCGGTCTGTTTTGTCATAAAATTCATTACAAAATGTTTGCTTTTTACGATGGTTTATTTCCTTCATAAAAGGTTATTCTTGTCACAAATACCTTTTAAGGATGGTTAGTTTCTATGATAAAATGTCGTATATAGAGATGTTGTAAATGTTAACAATGGAAATCAATGGTGGTTAGAAAGTATTATTTGTGACAGTTTACTAATACTGTCGCTATAATGGGTACATTGCGCCGTGTATAATGATATTAACACGGTATTGAACCGTCATAAATATTATTTTATACGACCATAGTTAACTTCCGTCATATATAACACATTAACTACGGTTGGTATCCGTTGCAAATAAACACTTATAGTTTTCTTTGCTACGATGGAACTGTAGTACCATCGTATAAAACTATATTTACGATGGTTATATACCATCATAAAAGATGAGTATGTTAGTTACCATCATAGGGTATCAACCGTAAGTCGTAGGGTCGCATATATTGAGACCACAAGGTCGACCATAGGATCGACCATACGACAACAGCAAGTATATTTTGAGATGAAACAAGGTTTTCGATTACTGTAACTTGATACAATGGAACCCTAACTTAAATACATTAATTGTTTAGATTCTCACAAGATTCAAAGTGATTTCCGAAGCTTGGGAGAGGAACAAACATCAATCAAAGGTGAGGGAAAAAGACATAAACTAGTTGGATAATAACAAACTATTTTATTTTATTGAGTCCAATGTCATGATTGATTCTATGCTTGTATGCTTGAAATGTGCATCTCACATGTCATCTAATATTACTGTTATATTCTGCTCATACATATTTAATTTTGTCTATTATAACATGATGATGATGATGCTAGGAATAGGCATGTGATTGTGTGTGTATG
This sequence comes from Protea cynaroides, assembly GCA_028583415.1. Taxonomy (NCBI): domain Eukaryota; kingdom Viridiplantae; phylum Streptophyta; class Magnoliopsida; order Proteales; family Proteaceae; genus Protea; species Protea cynaroides. The sequence goes on along the minus strand of CM053268.1, from coordinate 20,895,007 downwards.
TGGTTAGTGTGTCAGGGGAAAGACGTGACAATGTGATTCAGCCTGGTCACTAGACTCTAGCTCTATCTCTACGCAAGTCTTACCCACTGACTTCGTCGTATCGCCATCACCTTAGCAGAACTATTACGTCATAGGGCATTAGGGGAGGTGGTCTCGGACCGTGTGGTCTTTGACTCTGTCCAGGGGCCTTAGCTCTATCTCTATGGATGTATTGAGGGATGTTGGGTTGAGGCCTTGGATACATTAGATGACATTAGGATTGGTTAGTTGCGAGTCCAGTTTGCAAGCCATTGCCAACAGGGGCTTACGTGTTGGTATGGGTAGGGCATCAAGGGAAGTGTTGGCAGTGTGTGATCCGAACACTTTAGCTTTATCTCTATTCCATGGTGGGTGCATATGGGACGACAATGGTGTTTGATCCATTGGACAGATTCATACAATCGTGTATAGAGGTACGGTGGCCTCCAAACCTTTCTACAACACATTGTAAACTTAAAATCAAACCAAAGATATAAATTGAATGCATGTATATGTTTACACATTGTTTTGTTCACTCACTGAGCTCAAGTTGGAGAGCTGATCCTCGTGCGTGAAATTCTTTATAGTTTCTGATGTTGCATGTGTTACCGTTGAAACACTCGCTTGAAGACTACATAAATGGCGGCTATGGTTGTGCAAGCTGTGGAGGACAAATATGACTCTTCAAGCGATTGTTTCAACTATGTTTACGCTTAGTGGTTAACTTTCGCATTTTGATACTTGTAATAGATATTAATTATATTTTGGTTACTTGGAGATAACTTGTTAAATATTTATTTATCATGCTAGACCTCAGTTCATTATTAATAAAGACTTTCGCTATTTATTTATTATCTTTGATTATTACAGAGGATTGTGTTTTGGTTTTACTTAGTTGACACAGCCTATACGAGATCCTGGTTTGAACCATTGGTTTTTGTGATGGTTCATCATACAACTGGTTAGTCCAGAATTGGGGTGTGACATAAGGACACCTATTAAATACGTACAACATTTTATTTATTACAACACTTACTCATTATTAATATGCTTTTAATGTGTTGGTTGCTTGTATGCATCAAATTTTTGAAATTTGAGAAGGTGCGGACCACCCACACTTCTCCGCCGACAGCACGTTTGATGGTTTCTAATGTAGTTCTCTCTACTTCCAAAAATAGATGTAGCAACCAGATTCTTCTAAGCTCAGTCGGTGTCAGCTCCTTCATAGTTACTATATGGATGTAGTACGTAGTCATGCACGAGTAAGTCGTCGAGAGCTGGTTTCCATAATGCTCTGGTTTCTTCAAGCATGTGACATTTAGCTAACGTCCATACTTCATTGTACCATTTGATGAAGTGGTCTTCACTTTCATCAACCTTAGATTCATTAACCTGTCAGGTTATTACTAACGGTTTAATGATCATGATCCTTCCATCGAATATGAACTTGTTTAGATGACAATTCCAGGAAGCATAGCTCAGTATGTACAGAACAAAACTGTTCTAGCTTCATTCTCGTCCAAGGAAAGTCATCCGTTGTCATCTCATACCTTTTAGTACAATATTCAGGATTACTAACCTTTGTAATATACCAAACTTGATAAGAAGCGTGGTATACTTGTTCATCTCGTTCGGCATAGATCCGAACCCAAACTCTGGACAAAGCCGTGGGACTCAGTAACTGAAATGCATATCTTACAACACTTGGTAGTTGGTTTAACTGCCCTGTATTGTAGCGATCCACCTGAATCCAGGACACTAATCATAGTTTTATTGGAGTCATATTAAACATATGAGATTCCATTTTGATTGACGGAAATCCCACATATTTAGCCAAGTGGTGTTGGTATTCAACCAACCATGCCTTAAAATCTATTTCTTTTGTTTTTTCAATTATTTTTGTCGTAATTTCTTCGAGTAAGAACAGGATTTTTTTGTCTTATCTCCTACTTTTTCAGTAACTCTTCCATCGAGTTGGAAGAGGCACCAACCATGGTTTTTTTATGGTTTTCAAGTTGACCTAAAAAATCTCCGAAAGTAACGTCTCTCTCCCCCCGCTTTTCGAGGTGACAGATATAATCTGTTATCTGAGAAAATTACTTTACGAGTAGCCTTACGCTTGTTTTTACGAAGGGCAGACCAGAGATTTTTTATTAATTTTGTTGCCTGGCCGGATAAACTAGGGTTATAGAACGAAAGTGTTTCCGTTTTATTTGAGGCTGAATCAGAGCATAGCTCTTTGTGATCTTTCGGAAAGGATTGGTTATCCTTAATTATCACAGCACTTTCAATTTTATCCTTCCCAGAATGGGAAATTTTTTGCTTAGGACAAGATCTCACAAAGTGAGTTGGATCACTACAGATAAAACAAGAAGCAACAAGGTTCTTTCCTGCTCCCTTGTTTGGGGCTCTAGACTGTAACTGGGTTTGGTTTTGGACTGGTCTGGTCTGAATGATTTTTAATCGCATATCCGATTTTTTTCTAATTCTTAGGTACACCATTATTCCTATCCTCGGGCTTTGCTTATTTTCGAACCTGAGAGGACTCAGCTAAGGCCTCTTTACCTTTTGCTTCAATTAGGAGCTTCGCCTTTTCGATTTCTTTGAAGATTTCTTCCAGAACTTTTTTAGAAACTGGAATGAGCTCGTCATCGCTTCCCTGCATCATATTGAGTCCGAGATCTCTTGTTAAAGTCTTGCAACAATATTTTTGTCAATTTTAATAACTTTGACATCAAATTGATACATTTGAAACCACAATTGTCATCTTAACAATCGTGATTGACTTTGACATTTATCTAGATTATTTTTTAGAAATCTAGATAAACATTTAGAATCAATTCGAAGTAAAAACCTTCGTGGTTTAACAAAAAGTTCAAACTTCTTTATGGCATTTTTAGCTGGTAAAAATTCTTTTTCATTAATATGATAATTAAACTCGGTTGCTTTAAAAGTTCTACTGTCATACCTACAAATTTCTTCAATTTATTTTGAAGTCTGTGGATCACTTTTTTTACTTGTTTTAGGTAAGCACCCCATGCAGTATTTGAAGCATCTGTTTCCAAAATTAGTTTTTTCCCTAATTGTGGTAATGCTAATTTTGGTAAATTACTATATAATCTTTTTAATTCAGAAACATATTTTGAATTTTTTTCTTCCCAGAAAAATCCTTTCTTTTTAAATTTATCCTGAAGTGGTTTTCACAATTTTGAAAGATTTTGGATAAATTTTTCTCCATAATTTAAAATTCCTAAAAATCTTTGTAATTTCTTAACGTCTTTTATTTTATCTGGAAAATCATTAATTTTATCAACTATATGATTTTGTAATTGGATTTTTCCACAAGAAATTCAATTTCATCTTTTAGAAATTCACATTTTTTTTTTCAAAAATTATTATTCCATGTTTTATAAATTCATCGGTGATATATTTTAAATGTAGAAGATGTTGTTCTTTTGTTTTGGAAAAGACAAGTATATCATCGAAATAAACGAGATAAAATTTTTTGTGTTTTCGAAAGATATTATCCATGCGTCTTTGGAATATCTGTGGGGCGTTACACAGTCCAAAGGGCATGACTAACCACTCATATTGACCTTGTAGGGCACTAAAAGTGGTTAATGGTATAGATGCTAGTTGCATCTTAATCTGTCAGTATCCGAATTTACAGTCAAATTTTGAAAAGTAACTATTATCCTGAATACTAGAAATCAAAGATTATCTGTTTGGGATCTTATATCCATTAAATACAGTAGTCGTGTTTAGGCATTTGTAATTGATGACCATTCTCGTCTTACCCTGCTTTTGTTCAGCGTGATTTTCGATTAAGAATGCTAGTGATGTATGTGGACTTTTAGATGGTCTGATTAACCATTTCTCAAGGAGTTCTTCGATCTGCTTCTTGAATTCTTCCACATCATCAGAACTATATATCATA
>CM053268.1:20048388-20175688 GCA_028583415.1 Protea cynaroides | reverse complement strand
ATGTACATTTTATGTCCTAAATTCACACATAAAATGTGTTCATCATTTCACATTATTTCAAGCACTTACCTAACAGCACATACAACGTGGTGTGTAGTAACCCTTGTATGCTATGGCTTTCAATATTACATAGTTGCGCAAATGGGGATCCATTAGAAGGGGATTGGGAGCATCCTACACTAACCTGGCCCACATCCTAAACAAGAAGGTAGGTGACCAACCAGCCACACAAATTTGTCGTTTCCCATCCCACAGATACAAATGTGGGTGCTTACTCAGCACATTCCCACCACAGGCAGTACTTTTATGATTTTCCCATCCCTTTAGTTATATCACTTTAGGATAGTGGTGTCAAAATTGGGCAAAAATTGAAAATCAAAACCAAACCGGTCCCGAGGAGTAGATCGGGCTGAACTGAAACAGAACCTTACTAGGCTGCAATTGGGATGTGTTTTTAGAGCCGGATGAGAAACTAAAAGCGTGAACACAAATACAAAAATCTCTTGGATAAGCTTCTTGACTTGGCGGTCTTCATAATAGAAACCAAATCGGATTGATTGTTAATCCCAAACCAAACCAGTCCCGAGGCGTAGGTCGGACTGAATTGAAACCGAACATTAATAGGCCGTAATTGGCATGTGTTTTTAGAGCCCAATGTGAAACTGAAAGTGTCAATGTAAATAAAAAAAAAGATCTCTTGGATAAGCTTATGATTTGGCGGTCTTCATAATAGAAACCAAACCGGACTGATGGTTAATCCCAAACCAAACCAGTCCTCAGGCCTGGGTCAGACGGAACTGAAACCGAACATTAATAGGCCGTAATTGGGATGTGATTTTAGAGCCTAATGTGAAACTGAAAGTGTCAATGCAAATAAAAAAAATCTCTTGGATAAGCTTCGTGATTGGGCAGTCTTCGTAATAGAAGCCGGATCGGATCAATTGTTGATCCCAAACCAAACACTCCCATAGGCTCAAACCGAAATTAAATTAAACCTACCTGATAATGGACCGATATGAGCCCATCAACCTTTTACTAAATATTCATGTAAGAAACCAAAATTGAACTAGGAAACCAAACCGTTAGAGCATATTAAGCCAACTTGTTATTAAGTATGCATATAAGAAACAAAACCCATGCTAGACCAATAGGAAACCATTAAGACAGCTTGATAAAAGCCCAAACCGAATCTAACCAAAACCAAAAGTTTCTTATTGGACAATATCTGAACCATACCAAAACCAAATTCGGTTTCTTTGACTTGTTTCTGAAGCGTCTATCTACTATTCTAAAATCTGCAGGGATGTCTACCTTGGTGAATAATGGGCCAGTGGGATTTTTTGGAACAGTAAGGGGATTGGATCAAGGGGATCCAAATAACCTTTATTGTTCATCTTAGTTGAAGAGGTGTTGTGTAGGAACTTGGGTCCTATAAAAGATCTTCTGAAGATTAGATCTATTCCATGTTCTTGGTCTGTGGAGGCGTCGCCGCACCTTCTCTGTGCTGATGATAATTTTATTTATTTTTTTATGCAAGTAGTAATCAGAGGAGTGAGGGTGGTGAAAGATATGCGGTCTAAGCACCAAGGGTTCGCGGGCCAATGTGTGAATAAAGACAAAAGTAAGTGCCACTTTGGTAACTTATCAAATTCGAGAAAGCGGCAGATTGCAACAACATTGGGTTTCTCAGAGTGCTCGTTTCCAACTAAATATCTCAGAATCGAAATTTTTCAATGTAAGATTAAGAAGATATATTTTTCCAGTATGCTAGCTTTATCAGTTCAAAGCTAAATTTACAGGATGGCGGGGAAGGTTCCTTTCTTTGGCAATCCTGGTGGAATTAGTCAGGTTCATTCTCTCTAGCATGTTTGTCCATATTTTTTCTATACATCTTCAGCCTCAATCCATCATTCAATAGGTAGAATCATGGATGATGAGTTTTATATGCAGTGGGCATCGGAAAGTGCGTAAGGTGGTGGTGTTTCAATCGGAGTTGGCATGCAAGCCAAAATCTGAAGGTGGATTGAGTATTTGCAGGCTTCGAGAGATAAACTTAGCAATGCTCACTAAGCAATGTTGGATGATAAAAATATCAGATTCCTTATTTGCCAAACTATTCCGAGGCCGTTATGTAGGAAAGATGGGCCGTTGAGACAAGTAGGGAGCGTTTCGGTGGTATGGATGAGTATTAAAGGGTCTGGTCATGGGTTTCTGAGCAGTGTAGATGGATCATTGGCTCAGATTCCAGCAGTAACTTTTGGCACGATAATTGGATTGGAGATGGGACGGTAGCTGAGGCGTCGGGTTTTGGGAAGAGTGTCTTGAAAAAGTTGTGTGCTCCTTTGTCTAATTTCATTAGTGGTGGGGAGTGGTGTTTTACAGAGGTGTCCTCAAACTTTCTAAAGGTGGTGTTTGAGGTGGCCCCAGAGGCCAATCTTGTTGGATTTTGTATTGTAATTGTCGGTAAATGGACCTAGTTTGATGAGAGAGAATGTCAGTGTGCCCCACTGATGGTGTGGCAGTATAGATACTGGTGATGTGGCAGGGATATAGAAAGAAAATGAAGAGAGAGAATGTCAGTGTGCCCCACTAATGGTGTGGCAGAGATATTGGTGATGTGGTAGAGATACTGGAGATATGGTAGAGATTCTGGTGATGTGATAGTGTTTATGATTTTGTGGCATACTCAGAAGAGAGAAAAATCAAGAGAGAGAAAGATGAGTGAGAAAATTGATGGTGGGACCCACCATGCCGAGGTGGCCTGCCACCATGGCAGCCAGCCCCGCAGACAAGGCTAGCAGGGCCATTCCGCATGCCGCACCAGAGGCCAGCAGTAGCAGCCAGCCCCACAGCCATGGCCAGCAAGGCCAAGCCAAGCATGGCCAGCAGCAACAGTAGGCAACATGCCCAGCCGCAAGTCGCAGCAAGGCATGCCGCAAGCCATGGCCGCCGCGCATGCTGGCTCGCATGGCATACCCGCGCACGCATGGGCTTGCCCATGGCCTTCCCCCCCAGAAGCCACAACGCCCACCATGTATTCGTTTGTTTTCCAGGAGAGAGAAAAGCTCTCTGGAAAAACAAACCCTGAACTGATACTAGGATCAGTTCATCGGTTATAGATGCCATATTTCATATTTTCAGGGGCATTTTGGGAAGTAAAAAAGGAAGAAAATGCTAAATCAGTGGCCACGAAAGAGCCACGCATGCGAGATTCGGATCCGGCGGGTTTCAAAAATGCGGGATCTAGTGTTGCGCCGAAATCCCTTCAGATTCTCCCTCGTGAAGCATGATTGGCTGGGCGTAGTATAAAACAGTGGTCCCTGGCGCATGGTATTGGCGGCATGATTCTATGTGGTGCATTCACTATACGAGGGCGGCCCAAATCTCAATCCAATGGCAGAAATCAAAGCTGATCGCGCCTGACGGGATCTGGTTAGATCTGACGGATCTGAGCTAATCCCGCTTTTTAGTGATGGATCCGATGGCTCTGTCTAAAGATACTCTCTTCGGCCAATGCAAACTCGACACCGCACCTGCCATGTCAGTGGAGGTGCGGCTTCTGTGGTTCGCGGATACACCAAATGCGGCTCAAGGATTCCGTTTGAAATGATGTGATTGGCCCAACTTGTTTCAGCCATATCTTGGCCATCCGATATCCAAATCGGATGGTTCAAGTTGCTTCAACCTCAATTTTGAAAATCCTATCTATTGAAAATTAATTGGAGGTTTGTAAAAGAGCTGAAAATCAAAAAAATCAGAGGAGAAGGGAAGAGGAGAAAGGTTTAGGGTTTTTGTGTGTTGGGTGAGCATTTAATCACCAACCACCTCCTTCTTGCTCACTAATGGAGTGTTGAACACTTGTGAGAAGTTGGTGAAGCTTCGTTTTTCATATATTAATGGTGTTTGGTTGTTTGTGAGATGATGAGTTGAGCAAAAACTCAGGAATATGGGTTTTGAAGAGAAAACAATGAGTTTGTGGTGTGAAATGGTTTCTTGGAAGGTTTTGGTGAGTTTGTATTGATTCTATCTCTTTCACCAACCTTCCAAGTATGTATTAGGGCTTTATTGATGAGTATTGATGAGTCACATTGGTAGTGTGCCATTAATGGAGCAATGTTGAGCAAAGATAGAAGGAAAGGGGGAAGAAGAGCATAGAAAAAGGATTTGTGTGTTCTTTCTTGGGAAAGAGATGGTCTGTAAGCAAGGAGTTGCCTGAGGAGCTTTGTTTTCCCAACATTGGGAGTTGTGGGAGATTTCACTAAGCCGTTGGAAACATCAGAGTCATCAACAAATGTCTGGAAGCTATGGTTGTAAGATTCTCTTACTCTGTAATTATTCATTGCTTCCAGTATATATATGCTAGCTGTATGTGATAATGTTAAATGCCTAGCTAGTGGGGGAAAATTGTAGGGCATCATTATAAGCCCAAAACTGTTACTATTTGCTTCCCGTGGGTAGGGTCAAGCATTGTGTGTACAGCGTGTGCTGAGCACTGGCAGTCATAGCCTGAATCCTGGCATTGTTATGCCCTCTCAGTTTTATGCTGGGAAAACATAGGGTTCACTTCCTTGTCTTGTAAAAGACTAAAAGTAGAGTATCGAGTATATACGGAGCCCATTGGGCATTACTCCGTGGACTAGCCATCACACACTGTGGTGGTGAACCACGTAATATCCCAGTGTTATTGACAGTTTTACTTTTCTGTCCATTGTGAAGTGCGTGGAATGAATTCCAGGATGGGTGTGCAAATCTGGTAGACCTGACCATTGAATGGTAGTTTGGTAGATTTGCATACGCTTGTGTGTGTGTGACAATCTGGTTCATTATCAGCTTTGGGCAGTAAGAAAAGGTTAGGGAAAAAGTTTTTACATTGATTCACCCCCTGTCACACCCCAATTCTGCACCAACCAGAATGGTGTGATGAACCGTCAATAAACCAACGGTTCAACCAGGATCTCATATAGGCTATCCCCATTTTTGTTAAACCAAAACACATTCCACATTAATCAGAGATAATAAAGTAAATAGCGAAAGTCTTACAGATAATGAACTGAGGTCTAGTCATGATAAATAATTAATATTCTATTTATCTCCAAATAATCAAAACATAATTTAATACATATTACAAATATCCAAATACGAAAATTAAACACTAAGCGTATTCATAGTTGAATGCTCGCTTAACTAATCACAATAGTCCTTCATAGCTTGCTCATCATAGTCATCACATGTTCATATGTTGGCGTGTTGACATAATCTTCAACCGTAATACCTGCAACATCAGAAACTAAAAAGAATTGCACGCGCGAGGGTCAGCTCTCCAACTTGAGCTCAGTGAGTAAACAAAACAATGCAACAAACATATGCATGCATTCAATTCATATCTTTGGTCTGGTTCATAAGTTTGCAATGTGCAATAGAAAGGATAGGTGGCCACCGCACCTCTATACACGAATGTGTAGAACCGCCCAATGGATCAAACACCATTGCCGCCCCCACATGCACTCACCATGGAATAGAGATAGAGCTAAAGTGCTTAGGACCGCACCGCATCATACTTCCCCTGATGCGCTACCCATACCAACACGTAAGCCCCTGCTGGCAAGGACTTGCAAACTAGGCTCGAAACTAACAATCCTAATGTCAAATAGTGTATCCAAGGCCTCACCCCAATATCCCTTAATACGTCCATAGAGATACAGCTAAGGCCCCCCGGCAGAGTTAGAGACTACACAGTCCGAGACCACCTCCCCTGATGCCCTACGATGTAATAATTCTGCTAAGGTAATGGTGATACGACGATGTTAGTGGACAAGACTTGAGTAGAGATAGAGCTAGAGTCTGGTGACCAGGATGAACCACAGTGTCACGTTTTCCCCCTGATGCCCCACTCGCATCAAGTACACTAACCACACACATACAATCACATGCCTATTCCTAGCATCATCATCAACATCATATTATAAATAAAACAGAAATTAAATATGCATGAACAATAATAACAGGAATATTGGATGACATGTGCTATGCACATTATAATCATACAAGCATAGAATCATTCATGGTATTGGACTCAATAAACAAAAACAATTTATTATTAGCCAATTAGTTTAGGTCTTGTTCCCTCACCTTTGATTGAACGTAAATCCTCGTTCAAGCTTTATGAATCACTTTCAAATCACTAGAAAGACCAAACAAGTCGATAGATTTTAATTAGAATTAATTCCGTTAAATTTAGACTAACTGAAATCGTAGGGTCGCAGGTAGGGTAGCACCTAGGGTAGCAGTTTTTGCGACCACAGGGGTAGGGTCGCAAGGTAGGGTAACACCTAGGGTAGCAGTTTTTGCGACCCTAGGGTGTAGGGTCAGACGTGGGGTTGGATACCATTCAGCCATACGTGCGACCACACCCTCCCTGGGACTTCCCGAGGGCACGTGATTGATCTTGTGGTCTCGTAGGTCCATTCTAAGATTGTTCTATGGCTCATAACTATGATTTTTACACACTTTCCATTGCCTATAATGATTACTTCCATGGATTCCTTTGGAACTCATCCATGGATGGATGATTTGGATTTCTCTTAATCCTAACTTCTTCATAATCTATTCTAGGCTCTTAATTTATGAAGGGAATTAGGTTCATACTAGAGGTTGGCTGAGATTCAGAGGTTTCTCTAAACTTCCTCCTCTTCCTTAGTCTTTTCTTCCATTTTCCTTCTCTTCTTCTTTTCCTTCTCTTTCTCTTTCTCTCACTTTCAATTAGGGTTCTAAAAGGAGTGAAAGAGACTAAGAGACGTCCTATTTATAGAGGAAAACCCTCCAAAATAAGTCCCATCGAGTTTAGGTAAGAACGTCTTAGAATTAGGAAAGTTTCCTAATTTACGATTTCTGTCTGTCATCGTAGGGTCGGACGTAGGGTCGCAGGATCCGTCGACCCTACACCTTCTTAGTCATGCGACCCTACGACTAAAAAGTCTTGGGTTAGACTTCTGTTGAGGTGGGGTCGACCCTACCTGTTTAGGCATGCGACCCTACCCTCACATTTACTGTTTTTGGGTTAGACTCATACCTGGTCTTGTGATTTTTTTCACGCACTTGGTCCACTTGGCTCGACCATGATAGGTAGACCTGGTACAAGGTGGTAAGACCGATTAGTTCGATATGGGTCTTACAACTCCCCCCCTCTTATTAAAAATTTCATCCTCAAAATTTATACATACCTTTCGAGTCGAAAAGGTGAGAATATTGCTTTAGCATAGCATTCTCTTCTTCCCATGTGATCTCTTATATATCTCGGCTCTTCCAAGTGACCTTAACATAGTATATGTCACAGTTACGTAGACGTTGAACCTTTCGGCTGGTGATTTCAGTTGGTGCTACTTTGAATGTCAAATCGTCAGTTAGATCTGGTGGATCTGCTGTCAAAACGTGCGTTGGATCTCTGGCGTACTTCTCCAATAATGAGATATGAAATACATCATGCACACTTTACATGGATGGTGGTAGTGCTAACTGATAAGCCACTTTTCCACGTTTAGCTAAAATCTCATATGGCCTGACATATCTCGGACTTAGCTTCCCTTTCTGTCCGAATTGTTTTAAACCCCACATAGGTGATACTTTCAAGAATACCTTATCACCTACAACAAATTCAAGGTCTCGACGTCGAGCATCCGCATATTGTTTCTGACAATTCTGAGCTGTTCTAACTCTTTCCTTGATAATGTCGACTACTCGACAAGTCTCTTCAACAAACTCTAGTCCAACGATGCTACGTTCTCCAACTTCATTCCAAAATAGAGGAGTTCGACACTTCGAACCATACAGTGCTTCATAGGGTGACATCTGTATAGTAGCCTGTTAGCTGTTGTTATAGGTGAACTCAATCAATGGTAGTTTCTCGTCCCATGAACCATTAAAATCAATAACACAGGCTCAAAGCATGTCTTCTAAAATCTGAATAGTACGCTCCGACTGTCCGTCTGTCTGAGGATGGAATGCAGTACTGAACTTCAACGTTGTACCCATTGTTTTCTGTAGATCCTCCCAAAACTTTGAGATAAAGCATGAGCCTCTGACTGACACTGTGCTCTTAGGCATACCATTCAATCTGGTAATATTATCCACATATAGCTTAGTTAGCCGCTCCAAAGCATACCGAGGTCATATAGCAATGGAATGAGCTATCTTCATAAGGCGATCAACAATCACCCAAACTGCGTCAATCGATCTGGGAGTCAGTGGCAAATCGGTGACATAGTTCATTGTAATGCAATTTCACTTTCAGACTGACTCCGATAGTGGTTATGGTAAGCCATGTTGGTCTTTGTCTTTCAGCCTTTACATGCTGATAATTCAGAAACTAGAACACGCACTAAACCACATCTGTTATTGTTCCTCTTTACCAGCACAATCTCTTCAGGTGATGATACATATTGGTACTCCAGGATGTCCTGAATATAGAGTACAATGGGCTCTTATCATTATCTTGTATCTATGATCAGCGCTTTCACTTCCAGGTATGCATAATCATCCTCTGTATCTCAGGACCTGTTTCGCATCCGAAGTAAGTCAGGGTTAGGTTTTTCTTTTTCTAAATCTTCGTGCACTGTTCTTATATACGGATCTAACAAAATTGCTACTTTTACTTCATCCATCAATTCAAAGATGATCTTTAATGCCACAAGTGCAGCCGATGAACTATTGCTCCATAAGTTCTCGCTTAATTGGATCATCACGAGTTTCTATTATATGTTACTTTTTTTCCAAATCTGAATCTGTTGCTGTGAAACATAAGGCAGCATTTATACTGGGTCCTTCCTCGAACTTCATAATTCTCTTTTTGCTTAAGGTCTTAGCTATTGCATTAGCCTTGCTCGGGTGACACTGAATATCCCAGTCTTAATCCTTCAAGTGTTCTAACCATCGTCTCTGTTTCATGTTCAACTCTTTCTGGGTGAAGAGATAAATAAAACTCTTGTAATCAGATTTAATCTAAAATCCTTCTCCATATAGATAATGTCTCCACGTCTTGATTGAATGAATTACAGTTGCTTACTTCAAGTCATGAGTTAGGTGATTCTTTTCATGCTCCTTCAGTTATCTTGAAACATATGCAATCGCTTGTTCTCCTTGCATAAGCACACATCCTAAACCCAATCCAGACGCATCAATGTATAAGGTAAATTGTTATCCTGGGATAGGAATAGTCAAGATGGGAGCAGATATCAACCTTGTTTTTAGAGTTTGGAAACATTCTTCACCCTTATCAGTCTAATTAAACTACTCTCCCTTCCTGGTTAGCTTGGTAAGAGGTTTTGCGATCTTAGAGTGGTCATCCGCAATCGTCTGTAATAACCAGCTAAACTCAAGAAACTTCTTATCTTCGTAATACTCTTTAGGTGTTTCTCACCACACGATTGTTTTTTCTTAATAGGGTCCACTTTAATCCTATGATGCTACGTGATCTAAGAAGATCACTTTGTTTAATCAGGTCTCCTATTTCTTGGACTTGGCATAAAGCTTTTCCCTTCTCAGCTGGTGTGAAGCTATTCTAAGACCCATTGTCTGAGTTGCTTCATTTTTGGAATAAACCAAAATATCATCTATGAAAACTATGACCGACGTGTCCAACATGTCATGAAACACCCAGTTCATCAGCTCCATAAAGATGTAAGGGTATTGGTTAATCCAAACGTCATAATCGGAAACTCATAATATCCAATCTCGATTCTAAAAGCTATCTTCGAGATATCACTGTCCAAATTCTTCCGCTGATGTTATCTTGACCGAAGATCAATCTTAGGAAATACCTTTGCTCCTTGCAACTGTGTAAACAAGTCATTGATCTAAGCTAGTAGATATCGATTCTTGATCATGAGCTTGTTTAGTTTCCGATAGTCTATACATAATCTGACACTACCGTCCTTCTTCTTTACGAATTGCATTGGCGCTCCCCGTGATGCAATACTTAGCCTATTAGGACCTTAGTTTAATAACTCTTGTAGTTGAGTCTCAATTTCTTCAATTCCATAGGAGCTACTCTATAGGTGCCTTTGACACAAGTATCGTCCTTGGTAACAAGTCGATGACGAACTCGGTCGCATGATCAGATGGTAACCCAGGTAAGTCTCCTGGAAGCACATCAGTAAATTTATGCATCACATCAATATCTTCCATCTGTAGTGCTTCTTTGGTAACGTATACCACAGATACCATATATCCAACTTCTTTCTCCTCAAAGCATCTCTTCGCCTTTAGCATAGAGAGGATTAGTTTTCACTTCTTAGGCAACATGCTTCGAATAAAATTAAATTATATGCCATCTTTATTCTTGAATGATAACCTCTTCTATGCACATAACAACTTTGTAGAGTGTTGAGACAACTAGTCTATTCCCAAGATGACGTCAAAGTCTACCATCTCAAGTCGATTTAGGTTGCATCCAATTCTGTCCATCCATATGATTCGAATATTGTTAATAACACTCATCTAATACAACATCTAATCCAAAAAGGCTTGAACTAGCAAAATCTGGTATAAAGGTCTTAAGAGCACATCTAGCTCCTCAATCTCTTAGTTTTTCAAAGATTATTGCTTAAAATCTCATATATCCCAAAAAGCTCATTAGCTTACACCTTCTTTATCATTGTTATTCTACTCTGATCTCTCTTTCATATACCTCGAAAAATATCTTGTGATTGTTACTTACTTTCTTGCTCATGCACTATTTTATAGACATGACCATATCCATCTATTCATTAATCTCAAAACAGATCCTCCATTTCTTTATCTGAGGTTCCTTAACTATAGAATCTAATCTGAATTTAATCATCTTACTTCCCATAATTCCTTATTCACTAAACATCTTATCAATGGATGTCGAGAAATGTAAAAATCAGAATGTTTGTCCAAAAAACAATTCATTTTCTTCTTTCGAATTCAGGGTAATGACGAACACTTGCTTTATCTAATGAACTTAGGTTTAAAGGATCAGGAGTAAATCTGTGGTAATCCAACCGGCATCAAAAGGTCGTTAAGTTGCACGGTGGTCCAAATACATGGAAAATAGAGGTTCTATAACTCTTAACCTCAAGGTTATAGGTTGTATCGAGTATATATAATGCCATTGGTCAAGGCACTATAGGAATAAATCTGGATAAAGTTTTGGTACATCAGTAAATCAGGTATAAATCAAAAAAATATACGCTTAACATGATTAAACATTTAACTGTTCATTCTGTTCATATCTCTGTTCATGTTGTCGATCATGAAAGTGGTTCAGATTGGTATAATCAGGACTAATATTAAAGAAACAATATCTATAACTCCAATTGACAGGTTGAATCAAGAAGGTATCCTGTCAAGGTACGAGAATTTAAAATCAGATATGTGCATCCTCTATAATCATAAGAGTAAGTCAATAATGCACTGCATCCTATATAACCTATCTAGTTATATGGCCACAATAAATTTGATCCTTTGCTGAAAACGTTTAAGGCCTCATCTTCAGAAAATATTCCTCAATCCTTGTTGGATCATTCTACCATGATGCAGCTATCCCATACATCGGTGGCTGATAAGGTTAACCATCTCGATACACTGGTTGTTGTGCACCAAGCTTCTGTACTGGGGTATGCATTACTGGGACTTGTTTTATGGTAGACACTGTATTATAGCTAACAGGTACTGGGGGTACAGTGTTGCTACCAATTGGTACCGTACTTGGTTTGACCCGAAGGTGTTGATGTAGCATTGGCAACTTGGATAGTGATTCACATAGAAACTTGCATAGTCGGTTTCATATGTTGTTGCTCTTGTATTTTGTCAGGCTAAATTTATTACAACCGTGGCCAAGGTACATGGTAGTCCAGGTGATTGGCTGAAGTGGGCTGGTTGTTCACCTCCTTTGATTTGCTTCAATCTAATTATCATTATTTAGCATCTACTCAGATGAGTTTTCATTACCCATTCTCAACACAGATAGTGGTGGGGTCAAGTTGCAACCTCTCTTTAATGCTCAGTGGGCATTGGATTAGCGTATGGCGGATCTCACTCTGAGTCTCCACATCGCCCATGAGTATAGCTTTATCTTCTTTTATAGTTACTCTCATTTTTGGTGTATGGCCATTGTTCTCCTATCTCTGTTGGATTTAACCCAAGATCTTTCCCTTTACCTCTACAGGGATTTAGGCGTTACTAGTCATTTTTCTTCTTTTTCTGTTATACATCGAGTTTCACATCTTGTGAGTACCAACTCGGTATTCTAATTTTCTGCTTTATATACGCTTCCTCCTTCTTACTGTACTATAACCTCTGTATACTTAGGCAACTGCCCGACTTATAGATAGTACTCTATATTATTTGTTTATCAAGATAAATTTTGAATTCTCTCTTTCTATTTGTGTATATACATGGTTCCACCTTTTATATGTACATTATTGTCTTGTTTAAGTTCTGTCTCAACCAAGACAGGTGCTTATGGTGTGTTTGTATTAAAGTTTTTAATTTATCCTAACTCAGTTCATGGACTCCAGTGAAAGTATTCAAGTTTAATGGATAAGGCCTAAGATCTCTGATACCAAGTTTACACACCCCAATTCTGCACCAACCAGAATGGTGTGATGAACCGTCAATAAACCAACGGTTCAACTAGGATCTCGTATAGGCTATCCCCATTTTTGTTAAACCAAAACACGTTTCACATTAATCAAAGATAATAAAGTAAATAGCGAAAGTCTTACAGATAATGAACTGAGGTCTAGTCATGATAAATAATTAAAATTCTATTTATCTCCAAGTAACCAAAACATAATTTAATACATATTACAAATATCCAAATACGAAAGTTAAACACTAAGCGTATTCATAGTTGAACGCTCGCTTAACTAATCACAATAGTCCTCCACAGCTTGCTCATCATAGTCGTCACATGTTCATATGTTGGTATGTTGACATAATCTTCAACCGTAATAGCTGCAACATCATAAACTAAAAAGAATTACGTGCGTGAGGGTCAGCTCTCTAACTTGAGCTCAGTGAGTAAACAAAACAATGCAACAAACATATTCATGCATTCAATTCATATCTTTGGTCTGATTCATAAGTTTGCAATGTGCAATAGAAAGGATAGGTGGCCACCGCACCTCTATACACGAATATGTGGAACCGCCCAATGGATCAAACACCATTGTCGCCCCCACATGCACCCACCATAGAATAGAGATAGAGCTAAAGTGCATAGGACCGCACCGCATCACACTTTCCCTGATGCTCTACCCATACCAACACGTAAGCCTCTGCTGGCGAGGGCTTGCAAATTGGGCTCGCAACTAACCAATCCTAATGTCAAACAGTGTATCCCAGGCCTCACCCCAACATCCCTCAATATGTCCATAGAGATAGAGCTAAGGCCCCCCGGGAGAGTCAGAGACTACAAGGTCCGAGACCACCTCCCCGATGCCCTCGACGTAATAGTTTCGCTAAGGTAATGGCGTGACGATGTTAGTGGACAAGACTTGAGTAGAGATAGAGCTAGAGTCGTGACCCGGGATGAACCACATGTCACGTCCTCCCCGGGCCCCACTCGCATCAAGTACACTAACCACACACATACAATCACATGCCTATTCCTAGCATCATCATCAACATCATATTATAAATAAAATAGAAATTAAATATGCATGAACAATAATACCAGGAATATTGGATGACATGTGATATGAACATTACAATCATACAAGCATAGAATCATTCATGGTATTGGACTCAATAAACAAAAACAATTTATTATTAGTCAATTAGTTTAGGTCTTGTTCCCTCACCTTTGATTGAGCGTAAATCCTCGTTCAAGCTTTATGAATCACTTTCAAATCACTAGAAAGACCTAACAAGTCGATAGATTTTAATTAGAATTAATTTCGTTAAATTTAGACTAACTGAAATCGTAGGGTCGTAGGTAGGGTAGCACCTAGGGTAGCAGTTTCTGCGACCACAGGGGTAGGGTCGTAGGGTAGGGTCGCACCCGTAGCAGTTTTTGTGACCCTAGGGTATAGGGTTGGATGTGGGGTCGGATACCATTCGACCCTATGTGCGACTGCACCCTCCCTGGGACTTCCCGAGGGCACGTGATCGATCCTGTGGTCTCGTAGGTCCATTCTAAGATTGTTCTATGGCTCATAACTATGATTTTTACACACTTCCCATTGCCTATGATGATTACTTCCATGGATTCCTTTGGAACTCGTCCATGGATGGATGATTTGGATTTCTCTTAATCCTAACTTCTTCATAATATATTCTAGGCTTTTAATTTATGAAGGGAATTAGATTCATACCTGAGGTTGGCTGAGATTCAGAGGTTTCTCTAAACTTCCTCCTCTTCCTTAGTCTTTTCTTCCATTTTCCTTCTCTTCTTCTTTTCCTTCTCTTTCTCTTTCTCTCACTTTCAATTAGGGCTCTAAAAGAGTGAAAGAGGCTAAGGGACGTCCTATTTATAGAGAAAAACCCTCCAAAATAAGTCCCATCAAGTTTAGGAAAGAACCCCTTGAAATTAGAAAAGTTTCCTAATTTACGGTTTCTGTCTGTCATCGTAGGGTCGGACGTAGGGTCGCAGGATTCGTCGTCCCTACACCTTCTTTGCCATGCGACCCTATGACTAAAAAGTCATGGGTTGGACTTCTGTTGAGGTGGGGTCGACCCTACCTATTTAGGCATGTGACCCTACCCTCACATTTACTATTTTTGGGTTAGACTCATACTTAGTCTTGTGATTTTCTTCACGCACTTGGTGCACTTGGCTCGACCATGATAGGTAGACCTGGTACAAGGTGGTAAGACCAGTAAGTTTGATACGGGTCTTACACCCCCCCTCTCAGTGTCATCCAAGGTTCATCAAATCTTCCTTCTACCCGCGTGGAGGATAAGATGATTTGGTCAGGTAAAGTCAGTGTGGGACACTATGCCTACGTAAGTTTCTTTGTGCACTATGTGGTTGGCTACGGTCTAGGGAAATCTTTGACTCTTCGTGTCTCTTTTGTTGGGTTGGTGTCTTGTATTCTATGGGGTCCAAGTACTTATAAGGGTAATATTTGTATTAGGGATAAACTTATAATTGTGGTGGGATTAGGGTTTCTAGGTTTCCCTATAAATTGTCTCTGTATGGGAAAAAAAAAAGGCTGAAAGGGCTGTAGAGGATTATCGTCTGGCAGTGGAGAGCTGGAACGCTGTAAGGCTGACAGATGAGATAAGCCTGTCAGGTAGAGATTTGTAGACTATTCTTGGGAATAGAAGAAAGTCGATCTTTTCTTTGGTGGACGTAGGCATCCCATGATGGGGTGCTGAACCACGTTAATTCTTTGTGTTTTCTTCTTGTTTGCGTGTCTCCAATCCTAACAAGTGGTATCAGAGTCAAGTTCAGTAGATCGATCAGTGATCTATGAGAAGGAGGGAAGAACGTGGAAGATATGAAGAAGAAGAAGAAAAAAAAATTTTGGGGGATCTTTGATGCTGCCTCTAGGGTTTGTGCAGGTGTTACGATCTGATGAGGAGGTTCAAAGTGTTTCTGGGGATGGTTTGACCGGTTCAGCTGTTGGGGTCATGCCATCCCAGAGAACTCTACTGGTGGATGGAGATCAGATGTTACTGGTTTAGTTCACGGCCGTCGATTTGCAAAACCAGATCGTAGGACGGTTTAATGAACCGATGGACTCCTTAGGTTCTCTGTTGACGAGAAGAATATCAGTTCAACTGCATGGAAGTTTCTCTTGGGTTAGGGTTTCGGTAGAATCACATGTATGATCTATGGAGCTCAGGATCTCATTGGACCTGGAGTGTCACACCCCAATTCCGCACATCTCAGAATGGTGTGATGAACCGCTAATAAACCAACGGTTCAACCAGGATCTCAAATAGGCTATCCCCACGTTATCCAAACTTATAGACATCCGTAATCATAATCAGAGTAAATACACAATAGCGGAAGTTTTATAATAACATGAACTGAGAAACTAAGATGAAAACAATAATTTAATAGCAAATTATTCTGTTTTCAACTGAGACATAAATATTTAAATACCAAATACATGTCTTAATAAATCCAATAAAGAAACCTATAAAATATCTAATCAAATACACACGAGTTGCACTCGCAAGAGGGGTCGTGTGTATCCTCTTCAGCTCCAGCTTCCATTGCTGCCACGTTCCCGTATGCAGACGCATTCATATAGTCTTCAACGGTATAACCTGCATCATCAACTAAAAATATTCGACGTCGAGGGGTGAGCACACATCACGACTCAGTGAGTAGCCAAAACAATGCAACAATACATATGCATGCAAATCAATTTATATCTTTGGTCCGGTTTAAAGTTTGCAGTATTCAATAGAAAGGTTTAGGTAGTCAAAGGTCGCGTTTATTGACCCCGCCTCTATACACGAGTGTGTGACGTTACCCGAAGATCACGTTTATCGTCAACTCACATGCACCCAACCATGAACATTATATAACAAAGGTTACGCTTATTGCTATATAGTGCCATACCAACACGTAAGCCCCTGTTGGCATGGGCTGCAAACTGGGCTCGCAACTAACCAATCCTAATGCCAAAAAGTGTATCCAAGGCCTCACCCCTGCATCCCTCAGAATGTCCATAGAGATAGAGCTAAGGCCCCCCGGTAGAGTCAGAGACTACAAGGACCGAGACCACCTCCCCTGATACTCTACGACAGAATAGTTCTGCTAAAATAATGGCGATACAACGATGCCAATGCACAAGACTTGAGTTAGAGATAGAGCTAAAGTGCTGAGACCCGCCAAAGGTTAACGTTTATTGACGTTCTCATCACACCTCCCCTGATACTCGCTCGCTTCAAGTACATCAACCACACACATACAAGCACATGCCTATTCTTATCATCATCATCATCATCATCATCATGTTATAAACAATAAATTAAATATGCATGAACAAGTAATAGAAATATTGGATGGCATGATGTATGCACATTACAAACATATTCGCATAGGATCAAGCATAGCATAGGACTCAAGAAATAGAATACAGTTTTTGTTATTTACCAATTTAGTTTGGAGTTCTGGTTCCTCACCTTAGCTTGCTAATAAATACTTTTCCAAGATTTATAATCACCCTTATACTGTTATTGTATTGCTAGAAGACCTAACAAAGTCGATAGAATTTAATTAGAATTTATTCAGAATTAAAAACCATTCTGTTAACTGAGGGTCGGAGGTAGGGTCGGAGTCAGGATCGACCCTGGGTGCGACCCTCCTCAAACTCTGAACTTCCCGAACACTGAGGGTCGATGGTCAGGAACACCTAGGGTCGGATGGTCATCGACCCTTGGTGCGACCCTCGGTGCACTTTGGTCCAATTCCCTCTCTTTGATCCATTCTTCGTGTTTGGGGTCTTATGGCTTGCTTTTACATTCCATTAAACATTCATTCCATGGTTTGGAACCTTGTATAATCCCTCTAAATAGTTTTCATGCATTCTCCTATTGTTTTCAATGAAAACCTAATCATAGATTGATGGTTTGAGTTTCTCCGAGATCACACTCTCAACAATAACTAACCTAAGGTCTGTAGAAACTCATGGAATTAGTATCCATACCTGAGAAGAATAATCTTTCTCTGCAACTCTTCTCTTTTGGCTTAATTTCTCTTCCTTCCCTTTCTTCTTCCTCTTTCCTTCTCCTCTCTTTCTCTCAATTCGATTAGGGTTGTGAAAGGAGTAAAAGCGGCCTAGGGACGTCCTTGAAATAGACTAGGAACATCCTGAAATAAGTCCCTTTAAGATTAGGAAAGAATCCGATCGAAAATTAGGAAATTTTCCTAATTTCTATTTCGGCAGAATCCGAGGGTCGATTGGAGGGTCGATGATCCCGTCGACCCTAGGGCTCAAGATGCCCGACCCTCCCTTCAAATTTGAGGGTCTGACTTTCTGCTTTGAGAGTTCCGACCCTGCTTAGCTGGGTATGTGACCCTTCCCCTATTTTAAGTGTTTTTGGGTCGATTTGATACCTGGAATCTCGATCTCCTTCACGCCTTTGGTCCATTTGACTCGACCATGATAGGTAAACCTGGTTCAAGGTGGTAAGACCGGGTTAGATTGACACGGGTCTTACAACTCCCCCCAACTTATAAAAATTTCATCCTCGAAATTGTACGTACCTTCTGAATCAAATAAATGAGGGTATTGCTTTCGCATAGCATTCTCTTCTTTCCATGTAATCTCCTCCATGTCACTACTTTTCCATGTGACCTTAACATAGTAGATATCTCTGTTGCGTAGACGTTGAACCTTTCGACTAGTGATTTCTATTGGTGTTACTTCAAATGTCAAATCATCAGTCAATTTCAACAAAATCATTGTCAAAACATGCATTGGGTCTATGACATACTTCTTCAATAGGGAAATGTGAAATACGTCATGCACACTTGACATAGATGGTGGTAGTGCTAACTGATAAGCCACTTTTCCATGCTTAGCTAGAATTTCATATGGTCTGACATATCTTGGACTTAGTTTCCCTTTCTGTCCGAACCTCTTCAATCCTCGCATAGGCGATACCTTCAAAAATACTTTATCACCTACGGCGAACTCCAGATCTCTTCGTCGAGTATCTGCATATTGCTTCTGACGGTTCTGAGCTGTTCTCACTCTTTCCTTGATGATGTCGACCACTCGGCAAGTTTCTTCCACAAATTCCGGTCCAACTATACTACGTTCTCCCACTTCGTTCCAAAACAAGGGAGTTCGACACTTCCTGCCATATAGTGCTTCATAAGGTGACATCTGTATAGTAGCCTGATAGCTATTTTTATAAGCGAACTCGATCAATGGAAACTTTTCGTCCCATGATCCTTTAAAATCAATCACACATGCTCGTAACATATCTTCTAGAATCTGGATTGTACGCTCCGACTGTCCATCTGTCTATGGGTGGAATGCAGTACTGAACTTTAGCGTTGTACCCATAGCCTTTTGCAATCCTTCCCAAAACTTGGAAGTAAATCGTGGATCTCTATCGGACACAATGCTTTCTGGAACACCATGAAATCGAACAATGTTATCCACATACAGCTTCGTTAACCTTTCCAGTGTATACTAAGGTCGTATCGGTATGAAGCGAGCTGTTTTAGTCATACAGTCCACAATCACCCAAACTGCGTCAACTACTCGAGGAGTCAATGGTAGTCCCGTGACGAAGTCCATATTGATGCAGTCCCATTTCCATGCTGGTTCCAGTAGTGGTTGCAACAGTCCTGCGGGTCTTTGTCGTTCAGCCTTTACCTTCTGACAATTTAGGCATTAAGACATGAACTTGGCTACATCTGCTTTCATTCCCCTCCACCAATATAGTTTCGTCAGATCATGATACATTTGTGTACTTCTACGATGTATCGAATAGATGGTGTTATGGGCTTCTTTCATCAGTCGGTGTCTAATGTCCATACTTTCTGTTTCAGGTACACATATTCTTCCTTTATATTTCAGTACCTTCTCGTCATCCAAGGTGAACTCAGGGCTAGTCCTACCTTTCTCAATATCTTCTTGTACTGTTCTCAGATAAGGATCTACTTTGATAGCTATCTTCACTTCATCCACTATATCTGGTATAATCTTCAATGCCACGAACATATTCGAAAATCGATGAATAAACCGTTGGCTGATTCATCCGTTGTATCTATCACATACTTCTCGTTGCCGTGAATGAATACCATTCCGGTAGTACACATTGCTGTGGTCGTGCTAACTTCTCCTTGAGATTTTATCATTGCTTTTCTGCTTAATGCATCCGCTACTACGTTCGCTTTTCCCGGATGATACCGGATATCACAATCATAGTCTTTCAATAGTTCCAGCCATCTTCTTTGTCTCATATTCAACTCCTTCTGATTAAATAAATAAGTAAGACTTTTATGGTCCGACTTAATCTGAAATTTCTCCCCGTATAGATAATGTCTCCATATCTTGACAACATGTACTACTGCCGCTAGCTCCAGATCATGAGTGGGATAATTTTTCTCATGTACCTTTAACTGTCTTGAAGCATAAGCAATTACTTGCTCTCCTTGCATAAGCACACATCCTAGTCCCAGTCCCGACGCATCAGTGTATAAAGTAAATGTCTGTCTTGGAACGGGTATTGTCAAAATCGGGGCGGATATCAATCTGGTCTTCAGTGTTTGGAAACTCTTCTCACATTTATCGGTCCACACAAACTTTTCATCTTTCTTAGTCAAACTGGTGAGAGGTACGGCAATCCGAGAATAGTCTTCTACGAATCTCCGATAATAACCAGCTAGGCCCAGAAAACTTCTAATTTCTGAAACGCTCTTTGGTGCTTCCCACTTCACAATAGCCTCGATCTTGCTGGGGTCCACTTTGATTCCTTCAGCGGATACTACATGGCCTAGGAATGCGACTTCACTTAGCCAAAACTCGCACTTTGAAAATTTGGCATATAACTTCTCTTTCCTTAAACGCTGTAGGGCTGCGTTTAGGTTCTTGATATGGGTTTCCTCGTCCTTGGAGTATACCAATATGTCATCAATTAATACTATAACCGACGTATCCAACAAATCGTGGAAAACTCGGTTCATAAGTTCCATGAACGTTGCCGGTGCATTAGTTAATCCGAAAGACATAACCAAAAATTCATAATGTCCATATCTGGTCCTGAATGCTGTCTTTGGAATATCACCTTCTTTAATCTTCAGCTGATGATAGCCTGATCGAAGATCGATCTTAGAAAATACTCTTGCTCCTTGTAACTGATCGAACAAGTCATCGATCCGAGGTAGTGGATATCGATTCTTGATTGTCAGTTTATTCAACTCCCGATAGTCGATACATAATCGAATGCTACCATCCTTCTTCTTTACGAACAACACCGGTGCCCCCCATGGAGATATATTGGGTCGAATATAACCCTTGTCCAGTAGTTCTTGTAGTTGCACCTTCAGTTCCGTAGGAGCCATTCTATAGGGTGCTTTTGATACGGGTGCGGCTCCAGGTACAAGGTCTATCACAAACTCTGTGGCTCGGTCGGGTGGTAATCCGGGTAGTTCCTCCGAAAATACGTCAGGATAGTCCCGCACAACATCAATATCTTCCATTCATGGCACGTCCTTGGTTAGGTCGACCACGGATACTAGATACCCGATTGCCCCCTTCTCAAGGCACTTCTTAGCCTTTAGTGTTGAAAGTATGAGCTTGCGTCTCCGGGGAAGTTTGGTTCCCAAAAAATTTAATTCTGCTCCTTCTTTGTCTTTGAACGTTAGCTTTTTTTCGGCGCATAATAGATTTGCAGAATACCAAGCTAACCAGTCCATTCCCAAGATGACATCAAAGTCTGCCATCTCAAGTTGTATCAAGGTTGCATCTAAAGTCTTCTCTCGAATGAGAACTGGACATGGTCCATAACCTTTCTCTAGTTCCACTTCAAACACCATCGGTGACCGTACAAGTAATTTGTAGTCTAACGTTTTGATGGGTAATTTGGTCTTCTTTCCAAAGGACACAGATATAAACGAATGAGTAGCTCCGAAATCGAAGAGTACTCTGGCGGGTACGCCATTTATAGGTACAATACCTGTGATTTATCTTTACTTAGTCTACATGCTCATTCAATGTAATTATAACTTTAAAAGATTCAGTCATACCTGTGACCACATCGGGTGATGCGGCCGCATCCTCGGATGTAACAGCATATACTCGTCCCTGATGTAACTGCTTCTTGGGCTTTGGGCACTCCCTTGCCATATGTCTGGGTTGGTTGCAGTTAAAACACTTCAGGACTTCAGAATTTGGCTTTGGCTGAGGTTGAGCTGCTGGAGTAGTCTTGGTTGCAGTAGTAAAATTCTGAGGACGGAAAGGCTTATACGTCCTGTTATTGCCTCCGTTGTAGGAATTTCCGGCTAGCCTTTTGATGCCTCTGTTCTGAGTAAAATAACTCTCCTTCTGGCTCGATTCAATCACTCGAGCAATCTGAACAGCTTCATTATAGATTTTCTTCTCTAAGCCCAGAAACATGTTCCCTAATGCTTCCTCTCAATCCCATGACGAACCTATGGGTTTATGTATCTTCTTCTTGCATGCTAGCCGGTGCAAAGAAAAACAGCTCTTCGTAGCGCTGTTGATATGAGTCCACAGTCATTTGTCCCTGATATAGGCTCAGGAACTCCTTCTCCATCGAATCTCTGAAGCTCCATGGAAAATATTTCTCAAAGAAGGCTTCTTTATATATAGCCCATGTCAGTAGGGCGTGCTTGGTCAGTAGATATGTCTTCGTGGATTTTCACCAATGATGTGCGTCGCCCTTGAGCATGAAGGTGGTACATAGTACTTTCTCTTCCTCTGTGATAGTCATCATGAGGAAATTTCTCTCTATCTCGTCTATCCAATGGACTGGCCACAACGGATCAGACGGTTTGCCGTTGAATTCTCTGGGTTTCATCTTTAAAAATCTCTCCACTAGTCGGGAGTGGTCCAACTGGTTTTGGGGGTTGCCCCAAACATATGGTGTAGATACTGGTAATCACCCTGAGCTGCTTCTAGAACCTGTACTGGAATCTGTGCAGCAGGTTGTGGAGGTGTCTGATGGGCTGGGTGGTTACCCACCGGTGCTGCACTGGCTTGTCTTGTGTGCATGGGTGTAGCCTGAGTGGCTTGAAACATAATTCCCATGGCAACCTGCATCTGAGCCAGTGCGTGTTGCATCTGCTGCAGCTGATGTGCCAGATTCATTACCACTGTTGCTAGCTCTGGTGGTGGAGGTGGCAAATTTGTAGGGTTTGCCGGTTCTGGATTACCCGGTGCATAATTATTTTCTTGACTGGTTTCCTCCACGGGTGGTGATGGTGGGACTACATTTCGGGTCTGTCGGGTTACTCTACGTCCAGACATAATTCCTTTCGGTGATTGGTGGTGCCTGAAAATTGTCAAAATAGGTGAGAAGTCATTCATGTTTCATGTAGGCACGCTAACCGATAATCAATTCCAATTCTAGCTCATTATATAAAAAAAATATTGTCTTTTCTATGCAGGGTCGATGGTGAGGGTCGATGGTATGTCCGACCCTTGGTATCCGACCCTAGGAATGACCTGTTCTTCCCGAGAGCTGAGGGTCGATGGGTGTCCGACCCTTAGTTCCGACCCTTGATTTTTACCCTTCGAGTGCCGGGGGGGATGCGAGGGTCGATGGGTGTCCGACCTCGGGCCGACCCTTAGTTTTCTGTCGGGTTCCGAGCCGAGGGTCGATGGGAGGGTCGATTCGAGGGTCGATGGTTCTAGTCGAATTGTCCGACCCTCGGACCAAAAATTAGATTTTTAAGATCCGATTCTGGGTCATTTCTCACTATTTCTCCTCCGTTTCGACTCGTCTCTCTTCTCTGAGTTGCTACAGTGCTACTCCACCATTTTTTATCGGTTTAACTCCAGGTTTCGACGTCCACGTCATCCATACAGGTACGTCTTCCCATTTTTACCTGTTTTTAGGTTTCCATTTCTAGGTTTTCACACATTTAACTTGTATTTTCCAAATTAAACTTTTTTCAACCGTAAAAATTCGATTTTTATTGGGGGCTTTTGTTATTGGTGTCTCGAGGAACGAAAGCCCTCAAAAAATTTTGAGTTTCATCGGTTGGTTATCGAGAAACTTGAAATTTCCTCTTTTTGCCCTAATTTGTCGACATTTTCGATTTTTCTTAAATTTCTTCAAATTGGGTTTTGTCAGTTAAAATTTCCTACTGTATGTGGGTTGTAGGATGTATTTTAGCCTACGTAAGTTCTCATGCTCACTTGTATGGTGAGAAATGGGGCTTTATGGTCAACTTATGTCGTTATTAATTCAATTTTGGATTTTTATCCCATAATTTCCTTATTTTTCCTTCTCCTTCTTGTTTTGCAGATACCATGGCTCGTACCAAGGTACCTAGAGTTCGTGATCCCCTTCGCTTCCGTTCTAATGAAGCTGAGGCACGGTATGCTGACTTTGCTCGTAAGAAGGTTGAGGGTGGTCGTATGGTGAACTTGGCTGAGTTAGCCGTGTTCAACGTAGAGGGAGCCTTTGGTGACATGGGGTGGCTTCCTGTCATCACCTACGATGCGTGCACATGTCCGGATTTGATGCGCCAGTTCTATTGTAATCTCCAGGTGGTGGGGAATTACAATGACGTTGAGCATGGTCAGGAGTTGCGCATCACTAGCTACGTCAAAGGGGTAGATATTTCTTTCGACTATCGGCAGCTGGCCGACTTGTTGGGCATTCCTTATGTTGGCCCCATGGTGTACTGTGCGCCCGGAGAGCCCCGTTTGTTGAGATGGAGATGAGGGCGAGAGATCGACAATCGGTTGCTCCGTCCCGATCGATGGCGGATGAGAGCTTGTTATTTGCGTCCAGCTCCACGGGTCTTCCGCAAGATTATCCAAAGCATAATCTGATCCCGCAGAGTGGGCACTATGAGAGGGTTTCTCAACCCGACCCGATTTCTTGATATACGGTATATGCACACGCCAGCCCGTGCGCCTTCCATACATCATCATGCGGACTATGATTAGTGCTACATTGTCCGGTCATAGGGGTAATCTACCCTATGGACGCATGATTACGGTGCTCTTGACCCGTCCGGGGGTTGACTGTTAGATGAGAAGATCCAGGAGAAGACCTTCTCGTCGCCTCTAGATTGGGAGGAAATCTGCAAGATGGGTATGCGGGATGCCCAGGTTAGTGATGAGGAGAGGAACGCGATGGTGCGCCCTCACACTCGTATTGAGATGGCTGATGTTGAGGCTGCTGCTGCCGCTGCTAGAGCTCGTGTGGATCCTGTCGACAATGATGACCGTATGTATATGGATGTCGACTCGATACCACCGCCTTCACCCACACATGCGGCTGGTGTTGGTACTTCTTCTGCGGCGGATCCTGTACCTAAGGCTGGTCCTTCGCATGCGGCCGGTCCTTAACTCCTACCTTCTAACATGATGGAGATGCTGCAGGAGATCAGGGAGGCTCAGCGCATATCTGATCTGAGGATGGAGGAGTTGCTAGACGCTCGGCGTATGAGGGTGGATGAGCTGTTATCAGTCGCCCGCTGGACCGATAGGAGAGTAGCCGATCTTGCAGCTAGTCTCCGGACGACCCAGACCCAGGTGGCCTGGTTGACTAGGGTCTATGCTGAGGACTATGACCAAGATCGTGAGGCCCCGCCTCCTCCTTCGCCTCCAGCTTCTTGATTGTACTTTATTTTCATGTACTACAGGGTAACTATCCGGGTTGTGGACTGTACTCTGCTTTAGTTATGAATATATATTTTGTTTCTCTCACTCATTGTATGTAACTTGTTTTCACTTTAATAGATGTATTATTCTCTTTTTAAATTTGGTCTCAATCATCACCTGTGCTTATAGTGTGTTTATATTACTGTTTTTACTTTTATCCTATCTCAGTTCACAATTGTCTTGAATGTATGTTAGTTCGGCGGGCAAGGCCTGAGATGCTCTGATACCAAGTTGTCACACCCCAATTCTGCACATCTCAGAATGGTGTGATGAACCGCTAATAAACCAACGGTTCAACCAGGATCTCAAATAGGCTATCCCCGCGTTATCTAAACTTACACACATCCGTAATCATAATCAGAGTAAATACACAATAGCGGAAGTCTTATAATAACATGAACTGAGAAACTAAGATGATATCAATAATTTAATAGCCAATTATTCTGTTTTCATCTGAGACATAAATATTTAAATACCAAATACATGTCTTAATAAATCCAATAAAGAAACCTATAAAATATCTAATCAAATACACATGAGTTGCACTCGTAAGAGGGGTCGTGTGTATCCTCTTCAGCTCCAGCTTCCATTGTTGCCACGTTTCCGTACGCAGACGCATTCATATAGTCTTCAACGGTATAACCTGCATCATCAACTAAAAATATTCGACGTCGAGGGGTGAGCACACATCACGGCTCAGTGAGTAGCCAAAACAATGCAATAATACATATGCATGCAAATCAATTTATATCTTTGGTCCGGTTTAAAGTTTGCAGTATGGAATAGAAAGGTTTAGGTAGTCAAAGGTCACGTTTATTGACCCCGCCTCTATACACGAGTGTGTGACGTTACCCGAAGATCACGTTTATCGTCAACTCACATGCACCCAACCATGAACATTATATAACAAAGGTTACGTTTATTGCTATATAGTGTCATACCAACACGTAAGCCCCTGTTGACGAGGGCTGCAAACTGGGCTCGCAACTAACCAATCCTAATGCCAAAAAGTGTATCCAAGGCCTCACCCCAGCATCCCTCAGAATGTCCATAGAGATAGAGCTAAGGCCCCCCGGTAGAGTCACAGACTACAAGGACCAAGACCACCTCCCCTGATACTCTACGACATAATATTTCTGCTAAAGTAATGGCGATACGACGATGCCAATGCACAAGACTTGAGTTAGAGATAGAGCTAAAGTGCTGAGACCCGCCAAAGGTTAACGTTTATTGACGTTCTCATCACACCTCCCCTGATACTCGCTCGCATCAAGTACATCAACCACACACATACAAGCACATGCCTATTCTTATCATCATCATCATCATCATCATGTTATAAACAATAAAGTAAATATGCATGAACAAGTAATAGAAATATTGGATGGCATGCTGTATGCACATTACAAACATATTCGCATATGATTAAGCATAGCATAAGACTCAAGAAATAGAATACAGTTTTTGTTATTAACCAATTTAGTTTGGAGTTCTGGTTCCTCACCTTAGCTTGCTAATAGATACTTTTCCAAGCTTTATAATCACCCTTATACTGTTATTGTATTGCTAGAAGACCTAACAAAGTCGATAGAATTTAATTAGAATTTATTCAGAATTAAAAACCATTCTGTTAACTGAGGGTCGGAGGTAGGGTCGGAGTCAGGATCGACCCTGGGTGCGACCCTCCTCAAACTCTGAACTTCTCGAACACTGAGGGTCGATGGTCAGGAACACTTAGGGTCGGATGGTCATCGACCCTTGGTGCGACCCTCGGTGCACTTTGTTCCAATTCCCTCTCTTTGATCCATTCTTCGTGTTTGGGGTCCTATGGCTTGCTTTTACATTCCATTAAACATTCATTCCATGGTCTGGAACCTTGTATAATCCCTCTAAATAGTTTTCATGCATTCTCCTATGGTTTTCAATGAAAACCTAACCATAGATTAATGGTTTGAGTTTCTCCGAGATCACACTCTCAACAACAACTAACCTAAGGTCTGTAGAAACTCATGGAATTAGTATCCATACCTGAGAAGAATAATCTTTCTCTGCAACTCTTCTCTTTTGGCTTAATTTCTCTTCCTTCCCTTTCTTCTTCCTCTTTCCTTCTCCTCTCTTTCTCTCAATTCGATTAGGGTTGTGAAAGGAGTGAAAGTGGCTTAGGGACGTCCTTTAAATAGACTAGGAACATCCTAAAATAAGTCCCTTTAAGATTAGGAAAGAATCCGATCGAAAATTAGGAAATTTTCCTAATTTCTATTTCGGCAGAATCCGAGGGTCGATTGGAGGGTCGATGATCCCGTCGACCCTAGGGCTCAAGATGTCCGACCCTCCCTTCAAATTTGAGGGTCTGACTTTCTGCTTTGGGGGTTCCGTCCCTGCTTAGCTGGGTATGCGACCCTTCCCCTATTTTAAGTGTTTTTGGGTCGATTTGATACCTGGAATCTCGATGTCCTTCACGCCCTTGGTCCATTTGACTTGACCATGATAGGTAAACCTGGTTCAAGGTGGTAAGACCGGGTTAGATTGACACGGGTCTTACATGGAGGGATCCCATCATCGTTCTATCATGAGGGAGGTTGCTGGTTGGGCTGCAAGGTGCCTGTTGGAAGGTCGGTAGCAACCGATGGTGATTTTTTTGGCCGGAGTTGCAGTCACGGTCAAGCCTACAATGGACGATAAGGTTTCTGGTTGAGAAATAGAGCATCGTTCTGTCGACGTGACGATCGCTGGTTCTAAGGCAGACAGTATGGCGGATCGTCAAGGGCAGCCAACGGTGTTTTTTGAGGGCTATGGCTGCAAGATACAGGGAAATATACAGGTGACTGATGGTTCGTCTCAGGCAAGGAGAACGGCGACGGAGCAGGCGAATCCCACTGTCAGATTTCGTTTGCCAAGCATGGAAGGTACTTGGATGGATTTAGGAAGTTTTTATGGGCTTCCATATGAGAAAATTAGGGTCGCTGTTTCGAAGGAAGATCTCGAAGGCTCCAAGGCTGGTGTTTCCTTTGGTGTACCCAGTGGTGTCGAGATTGGGGTTACTGTGATGGTGGACACATCAGATCGAAGTCTGCTGCCGGAAAGAGGTGCGGAATCGAAGCCAACTTTGTTATCACATGTGGTAGATGTTTTTTCCAAGGGATTGGTGTGTGCAGTGAAGACACCTATGCATGCATTATCGCATGTTGTCGTAGGGAGACAGCTGACGATGGGTCTGGCTATGACAAAGGCTACTCCTATTGTGAGTTGTGTTCAGGTTAATGGAGGTTTCTCATTGGGTGGAGAACTATAGAAATGGGGAGATTCAACTCTGAATAAAAATGTTGTGCAGAGAGGACGTTGGGTTCTCTAAGATTTTAAAAAAAAAGGAGAAAAGGGAAGTGTAATCATGACACTTTTGGTGTGGTTTTTTTTGTTTTCTTTTTTTGGGTTTCTATCGATTATCTTTGGAAAAAAAAAGTGCTGTCAAGAAGAGATGGAAGGGAATCTTAGGCTAGAAAGATGATTCTTTCTGTCATCGCATGTGCCAGCAGGGATCATGGAGTCGAGATTTGCAGAGTTCGACTCAGGTGCAGTGGCAATGGATCTCAGTGGCCTGGTGGACTTGGTAGGATCGGGTGTTGGATCTTACGGCGGGTTTAAATCCCAATACGATGCACATAATGGCCAGTTTATGTCACACCGTGGGGCAAAGGAGTACTGGCGGGCTGGGACAAGGAGTCGGATCTCTAGGTCTGCATTGGAGGTGCAGAGGTGAGAGGCTTGGGTTCCAGGTGCAATTGGAGTTGCAGAGGGCTGGGATGAGGAGTCGGTTCTCAAGGTCTGCATTGGAGGTGCAGAGGTGAGAGGCTTGGGTTCCAGGTGCAATTGGAGTTTCAAAGGGCTGGGATGAGGAGTCGGGTCTCAAGGTCTACATTGGAGGTGCGGAGGTGAGAGGCTCGGGATCCAGGTGCAACTAGAATTGCAAGAGGACTGTGAGTGACGGTGATATTTTCAGTGATACTGCAACAATGGGAGAGATGGAGTCACTTTACATTGTACGGTGGTAAGCTATACGGGACACCCGGACGGGGTGTGGGCTATGCTGGTTTGGATATAGCGCTTGAGCAGAGACGGATTTACAGAATCAACATCAACGGATTTTCTTCAAGGTGGTTTGCAGAATCCAAGCCAGGTAGAGATTTGTTGGGTTGGTGTCTTATATTCTATGGGATCCTCGCATTTATAAGGGTAGTATTTGTATTAGGGTATAAGTCTATTACATGTACGGGGACAAACTTATAATTGTGGTGGGATTAGGGTTTTTAGGTTTCCCTATAAATTGTCTCTGTATGGGAAAAAAAAAAAAAAAAAGCTAGAAGGACTGTAGATGATTCTTCTCTGACAGTGGAGAGCTGGAACGCTGTAAGGCTAATAGATGAGATAAGACTGTCAGGTAGAGATTTGTAGACTGTTCTTGGGAATAGAAGAAAATCAATCTTTTCTCTGGTAGACGTAGGCATCCCATGATGGAGTGCTGAACCACATTAATTCTTTATGTTTTCTTCTTGTTTGCTTGTCTCCAATCCTAACATCTTTGTTTGCATGAAGATGGTGTTATGTATGGCTCTGTCAACAGATGATAGAATTATGAGACAAACGATCCCATGAGATGGTACATGTGTAGACAAGATGTGAAAGTTCTAATCATCTGTTTTTGTCTTGTGATTTATCGGTTCAGATATGGTTGGAGTTTGTTGGCTTCATCAATCAAAGGTGGTTGGTTTTGATTCTATAAAGCGACTTTTTTTCTTGGTGGAAAAGAAAGCGTAAGGTGGTGAGATTTATGGAGTTGTGGTCTACAAAGATGTTTATTGTAGCTCGCTAGATATGGTTGTGGAGACAATGCATGCTTTGACGGGGTTGACTGCTTCTGTGAGATGTATTATCAGAGTCATTATGATGGAGTTGAAGGAGGCGTCTGTTTAAGTTGCCTTGTTTTATGACATCGGTGGAAGAGTGGATGCTAGCGAACCAGTTCCGATTGGAGGCGTCTGTTTAAGGTGCCTTGTGTTATGACATCGGTGGAAGAGTGGGTGCTAGCGAACCAGTTCCGATTTACATGTGTCTCGAAAACCTTTGATGACTCAACAAATTCAATGGGTCAAGCCTCTCTCTCTGGATTGGAGAAATTAAATGTCTATGACAGTTCGTTGGGTAACCTGGGGGAATGCGGGTGCAAGTGAGGCGTTCAGGACTGATTTTGGAACTGTCACATTCTCATTTGCTAAGTTGCTGGGGGGTTTCCACTAATTACATTGCAGAGTTTAAGGTGGTTATGTACGGCATGCGATATGCTAAAGAGCAAGGAATCAGACAACTATTGATTGAATGTGACTCAGCTGCTGTGGTATATTTTATTCTGGATAAGAATATTCCTTGGCAAGTTAGGCAGGAATGGAAGTATCTGAGGGAATACTTGAGTGGTATAAAGTGGCGTATCACGTACGCTTTTTGGGAGGTGAATACAGTGGTGAACACTTTGTCTCAATTTGCAGCTCGAAATCAGAGGTCGGTGTATTGGTTGAATACTCCAGCATTAGTTTTTAGGACGTTGGGTGGGACCCTGTGGAGCGTCCTCGCTATTGTTTTTTTGTTATTCTAGTTGCATTGCCCAGCTGATGCCATTGTCCAAGGTGAGGCTTCGCTTCTGGTTGGGTTTTCTTTTTTTTACCATTTCACTTCACTTCACAGCTATGAATTTAGGGTATTAAAGGAATGGCCTTCTCACTACAATTGTTTCTATTGCGAGATTGCGTTGCTTGTCAATGCATGGGCCCTACTCTCATCTTAGTGGTCAACATCCAATCTTATACAAATACTAAAGGGATTAAATATTATTTTTATTTTCACATTACAAGAGTAAACAGCCAGAGTTAGCACACTTGGACTTGGTAATGACTCACAATGTACATATAAAAGAGGTTTTAATTGGTTTTCAGTTTTTAAAAAAAAAAGTATATTAGAAAAATGTGCAAGACAACTCACGTTCAAATTCCGTTATAAAAAAGAATAATACATGTTTTACATACAAATATAGATGAGTTATTTCACATGCATACTGTAAAACTGGCTTACCAAGAAAGCAAATGTATACTTGAAAACTATGCAAGATAAGTCACTGTCACAAATTCCTTCGTGAAAAAAATAATAATACATGTTGTAGATACCACCGTAGATGTGTTATTTCACATGTATACTCGAAAAGTGTCTTACCAAAAACAAAAGTATAATAAGACAAGTCACTTTCAAATATATACTAAAAACAAAAATACAACTCCAACCCATGGATATGGTAACAGTGTGATTTTTGTTCAAATGAGTTTTTTTTTTTCCCAGCAAAAGATTCGTAAATTTTTTTATTGAAATAAAGGAAAAAAAAGTACAAAAGAACAAAAGAAAAGACAAGCAAATTAAACCTCACCTTCAGCATTGCCATCGACAAGGAATCCACCTAGACTAAGAAAATCTATATCTATTGCAGGCTTGCGCATCACAACTATCACCCCTAACAAACTCAACGCAGCTCTCCCAAAGTCTAGATGACTGCATTCTCGCCGAAGACCTTGATAAGGAATTTGTCACCATGTTCACTTCTCTGAAACAATGAGTAATACGCCACCTAATTTGATGAAAATAATATTGAAGGCTTTTGTTGCTTACATTGCCAAGGAACTACCCCTTTTTGCACTTCATCGACCACCGAAGCTGAATCACTTCCCAACTAGAGATCCAAGTAGTCATGCTCCTTTGCAAAGCAGATACCATTCATCATCATTGAAAATTCAGCAATATAATTAGTAGTCATGCCTTAAGTGTACTTGTGAGGACAAATATGGAAATCTTGGAAGTCGCCACCAAGATTAAGGTCTAGGACCTTAGAAATGTGAAATCTCACCCTAAGGTAAGACTTCGATTGACTCATGACCCTTAGATTGGATTTCTGGTCCATCAGAGATTGGGTAAGCGTCAGGTTACGGTTATGAGAAGGGATTAGGCACCCAAACCGCCCGATCGAAATCGATCTCCTATACCTTTCCTATGGTAGACTCTATCTGTTAAACCGAACCAAACCAAGTGGTTTGATATCATTGAACCGAATCTGTATCCATCAGATTGCCTACGTATTATGGAATTATTCTGAAAATTAGGTTCACCATCGTAGTTCAGGTGTGATTAAAGTTTATGAATGTGATTTATGCTAGTGCTTGATTAAGTTCATTGTTTAAATTGAAGTTTATGCTTGAAAGGTTGAGAAACCCTATGGGTTAGGATCTGGATAATCCATGTGAACTGATAGATAGTCCAAGTGGATCTATAGGTAATCATATTTGGGTCAAAATGTGGGTAAATATCCTAATGGATCTATGGATAGTCCAAGTGGACTAAGGTTTGGATCTGAATTTGAGTTTCTCCCAAATGGCCTACGTATCCTAGGGTTTGCCCTAGGAATCAGAATCCGACATAGTTCGGGCTGGGTAACCCTATTTGGGTCAAAATATGGTTAAATATCCTAGTGGATCTATGGATAATCCAAGTAGACTAAGGTTTGGATCCGAATTTAGGTTTCTCCCAAATAGCCTACGTATCCTAAGGTTTGCCCTAGGAATCAGAATCTGCGTAATTCGAAATGATGGGTGGATATCCTAGTGGATCTATGGATAGTTCGAGTGGACTAAGGTGTGGATCCGAATTTGGAATTCTCCCAAATGGACTACGTATCCTAGGGTTGGCCCTAGGAATCAGAATCCGCGTAGTTCGGGCAGAATAACCTGTTCTAGGTTAATGATTGAGAACCTATTCTAGGTTTAGGGTTGAGAACCTATTCTTAGGTTTAGGGTTGAGAACCTATTCTTAGGTTTAGGGTTTAGAACCTATTCTAGGTTTAGGGTTTACTGAGGGGCAAAATCGTCCTGAATTACCCTTTTCAACATGAGCTCTAATTTTGGAAAATTTGGCAAAATATTTTTTTTCTTTATTAAGATTTTTATTATTCCCATTATGCCCCTCCCAAGAATGTGAATGCCTAAATGCACGTCCCCACACCTAATATGTTTGTTAGGTGTACAGATATGGCAGTTCAACTAGGGTGCAGCAGAAAGTAAGTTATTGTCAAAAATAGAATATTCTATCTAAATATGGCATATAAAATATTTATGGCAAGAAATTCACATACAGTAAGATTGTTAAAAATCTTTTAAATATGGCTTGTATTGCAAATAAGGCAAGAGCCTATATGGCATGATCTAGTATGCTATCTTCTAAGCATGGCAAGACCAGATATGGCAGTGAGCATTTAAACATGGCAACGAGCATCCAAAGATGACAGTGAATATCTAAGCATGTCAGTGAACATCTAAACATGGAAACAAACATCCAAACATGTCAATAAGCATCTAAACATGGCAGTGAGCATCTAAATATTGCAATGAACATCCAAACATGTTAGTGCATCTAAAAACACTCATGATGAAAAATTTAACGGTATAAATCACTATTGATGGTAATCTAACCATTCAGATTGCTTTAAGACACTCATGATCAAGATCTAATGGTTCAGATTGCTTAAAATCACATCTTTATGTCATCCAATGCTTATGAATTAGAACCAACATCCAATGGTCCATATTTGATCATATGATCCAAATAAAATATTATCATCCAGGGGGATCAGATTTATCAATCAATGGCTCAAGATCAAAGACCATAATTTAATCACATGAGAATTCCATATCAATGGTCCATATTCAACTCATTAAAATTCTAAATCAATGGTCTATATTCAATTCATTAAAATTCTAAGATCAATGGCCAAAATTTCATGAATCAAATGATTAAATTAATGTTCAAAATTAAATGAATCAAATAATCAAAATTTAATTCATCATATCAATAGATTCATCATCACATTAAACAATCAAATCACATGGCTCAGATTTATTAGGGCATGTCAAGGATGTGATATTGATCAAAGGGGTACCAATCAAAGGTTTGGTGGTATGTAGATTCATGGTGGCCAGTAGAGGGTATCGGGTTAGGTGCATGACTGGGGATGCATGGCTGGATGTGCTGGACAGGTGGTAAGTGAATCGGCCAGATATGAAGATGGATGGCTGAATGTTGCTGGGGTAGATCGATTTGTGCAATAGCTGGACCATTGGTTCAGGTGGTAGTAGGGGTATGACAGGTGATGTGAAATGGGGTTTTTTGTTTAGAACAAGTGGAATGATCAAACCGGTGGGAGTTTTAAGTGGGATGGCAGATACATGCGGCTGGGTAATGGCAAGTTGCAAACTGGGGTGTAGATGTTGGGTTTGGAGATGAAGCCAGGTGTGAATGGTGCAGTAGTGGATTGATGGGGATCAGTTGTCGATGGGAAGCTGATAGCATGACTAAGGTATGTAGGTAGCAGATCTAATGGTGATGGTGGCAGTTCAGTGTACAGAAGATGGCGACGCAGGTGGATGTAAGGTGCAGCCGCGGGATTGTGGGATGATATGTGATGGTGGCAGCATCAATTCAGGGGAAACGGAGGAAAGGAGAAGTTAGAAATTCTTACCTCGATCTGCTCTTTTTCTTCTTATTCTTATTCTTCTTCTTCTTCTTCTGTTTCCCACCGACTCCTCTCCTACTCTGTTTGGATCCTCCTCTTCTCTCTGATTTTTCCTTTTCCCCCACCGCTCAGTCTCTCTCTTTATCCTCTTCTATTCTCTCCCCTCTTCTTCAGTCCGATTTCTAATTTTTCTCCTGGTTTTTTTCAGGCTCTCTTTCTCTCTTCCCGTCTGCTCTCCCTCTTCCTCTTCAGTACGATTTTTTCTGTTTTCTTTTTTTTTCTTCCTTTTCTTCTCCTCTCTCCAGCTCCTCTTTCTTTTTTTTCCCTCTCTCCACTTGTCTTCCCCCTCTCTCTCTCGGACTCTTTTTTTTCTTTTCTTTTTTTTTCTCCCCCTTCTCTTCTCGGTTCTCCCCCTTTTCCTTTTTTTCTATTTTTATTCTTCCACTCCACCACTCTCTCTCTCTTTCGGCC
Source organism: Protea cynaroides (assembly GCA_028583415.1). Lineage (NCBI taxonomy): Eukaryota > Viridiplantae > Streptophyta > Magnoliopsida > Proteales > Proteaceae > Protea > Protea cynaroides. The sequence continues at coordinate 20,140,321 of CM053268.1, read as the reverse complement.
TCTTTTTTCGGTCCTTCCTCCCCTTCTGTCCTCTTCGGCCTCTCCCTTCTTCTTCCGGATCGCTCTCGATCCCTTTCCTTTTCTATTTTTTTTTCTTTTATTGATCTCACAACCGATCTCTCTCTCTCTGCCTCAATCTTTTCTTTTCCTTCTTCAACTTCTTTCCTCTTCTTGATCTCCTCGGCTTTTTCCATTTTTTTATTTCCTTTTTTTTCTTCGGTCCTCTCTCTTTGGATCCTTTGTTTTCTATATATAAAACATATATATAATTATGTAATATACATATAAGACATATGCATATATTATATGATATATTATAATATATTATACATTATATAATAATATATAAAAGAAATACATGCATATGTGCCGCCATGAATTGGTCCGGATTGCAAGGATTGACTCGGTTGGGCCAAGACTGGTTGGGTTAAGCTGAGTTGACTGGATTGATTGGAATTAACTGGGTTTTCTCTCTATCATTTCATGGGTCATTTTCGCTGTCATTCCGCACGAAATTTTCCAATAGCCTTTATTCCAAATTTTCTATGTTTACTTTGTAGAACATTAAAAATGAGAAATATTGGAACTTGAATCAACTCATTTGGAAATAAAATGGCCAACTTATGAATTTCTGAAGTTTAAACAGGCCAATTATCGATAATTTGGTTGACCATTTTGCATGGGATCCTTCGGAGACTTCTACCAGAAATTCTTTACGTCCACTTTGTAGAGTACTAAAAATGAAACATAATGAAATAGAAATCGCCTGATTTGGATATGGGGTGACCAAAATATGAATTTCCAAAGGTTAAATGACCATTTTCATGTGTAATTTTGCATGTGACCCTTCAGAGACTTCTACCCGGGATTTTTTACGTCCACTTTGTAGAACATCATAAATGAAGAATAATGGCATTGGAATCATCTGAATCCGACGTAGAACGGAAAATATATGAAGCTTTGAAGTTCTAACGATAATTTTGCATGAAAGTTTGCATAGGGCCCACTGGTGACTTCTACTTGGGATTTTTCACGTCCACTTTGAAGAAGATTGAAAATAAGGAATATTGGCCTTTGAATGATCTGATTCCGATATCAGATGACCCAGATATGATGTCTTGAAGTTTGAATGATAATGCATGCATGATACGATAATTACGTAAATGCCCCAGCACTTTTAAACTGCGATATCTTCCTTGTTTGAAGTCAGAATTTGAATATTCCACAAGATAATTTTGAAGATAATTTCACAACCTATTCATCCAAGTAGATAATAGCCCATTACCTTGCTGTGGGGTTCAATGGAGAATCACAAATCTTTGGGTTAAAGGCCGAAAATCTACCATATTGGTTCACTTATGCAGAGGGTGGCAAAAATAGGGTGCTTACAGATGCCCCTCTTTAGCCGAGATTGTTACCAATTGAAGGCTAAAGATAAAAAAAAAGAACCACATTTTTGGGATATGAGTGAGATTGCTTATTGGGCTGCACTTAGGGTGATTCGTCCTAAACTGCCTACGTATTCTAAGGGTGTCCTAGAAATCAAGCCTAAAACGTAGTTCGACTGGCAAGAAGGTTTGTTCTTCTTGGAAAAATGATGATTGTTCTTCTTGTATGAAGCTAGACTGTGAATACAAGGCTCATTTGTAGGCTGGGAACCTCTTCTTGCTAAGGTGGGACTCATGATGCAAGGTACACGCGGGCTTGAACCCGGCTTGATCCATTTGTAGGCTGATAAACCTCTTCTTGTATGAAGCTAGGCTATGAATACAAGGCTCATTTGTAGGCTAGGAACCTCTTCTTGCTGAGATGGAACTCATGATGCAAGGTATGTGCGGGCTTGAACCCGGCTTGATCCATTTGTAGGCTGATAACCTCTTCTTGTACGGAGCTAGGCTGTGAATACAAGGCTCATTTATAGGCTGGGAACCTCTTCTTGCTGAGGTGGAACTCATGATGCAAGGTATTCGCGGGCTTGAACCCGGCTTGATCCATTTGTAGGTTGATGAACCTCTTCTTGTATGAAGCTAGTCTGTGAATACAAGGCTGATTTGTAGGCTTGGAACCTCTTCTAGGCTGTGAATACAAGACTGATTTATAGGCTTGGAACCTCTTCTTGTATGAAGCTAGGTTGTGAATACAAGGCTGATTTGTAGGCTTGGAACCTCTTCTAGGCTGTGAATACAAAGCTGATTTGTAGGCTTGGAACCTCTTCTTGTATGAAGCTAGGCTGTGAATACAAGGCTGATTGTACGAGCTTGGACTCGGCTTCGATATGTCTGGATGTAAGACTTGATGTGTTTTCTTTGATTGAACTGAGGCTCTTTTGATTGAGATTCTAAGATTGTTTTTCTGAATAAGCTAGGGCTCTGCATTTGATTCACTTATAGGCTGAGATTGACTTGATCTTCGAATGAGCTAGGGCTCTACATTTGATTCACTAATAATTTAAGATTGATTTAATCTTTGGATGAGCTAGGGCTCTGCATTCACTTATAGGCTAAGATTAACTTGATCTTTGGATGAGCTAGGATTCTGCATTTGATTCACTTATAGACTGAGATTGATTTAAACTTTGGATGAGCTAGGGCTCTGCATTTGATTCTGAAATGAGCAAGAACTCAGAAGGTCACTTTTAGGATGATGAATTTTCTATTGATTCTGAAATGAGCAAGAACTCAGAAGGTCACTTATAGGGTGATACTGAATGACTCATCTTTGAAGTTCCTGCTAGCTTTGGACCTTCGAAATTGAAAATTAGAATATCCTTCTTGGAAGCTCTATGGCTATGAACCTTCAGGAATGAAAACTAGAATATCCTCTTAAGTAGCTTTGTTGCTATGAACCTTTAGGATGCTCGAAAGTGACCCACACAGGAAGTCTTTGTTGACTTTGAACTTTTAGGGTTGAAATCTGAACCATCTTGGAAGTCTCTTGACTTTGAACCTATAGAGTGCTGGATATATTTGAAATAATGGTGAATTCCTTGGCAGTTTTCCAAGGGTTTTGCCCTTGCTTTGTTGGTGAAGACATAAAACATGGCATCAATGGAAATGATGTCATGGACTTTGCTGGCATGATACTTAGATTTGAAATTTACCATTTATGACTTGGTACTGCAAGTTTGACTCAATTTTAGCATGGTAATGATGACTTGGTTGCTCCCTTGGAAGGGTTCCATGTAATTTGAAAGTGATGATTTTCTTCAGCCAACATTGGTGTTGTTGGATTTTGGATTGAAAGAGACTCTAGCGAGGATTTTGGACAAGAACGAGGGGAGCTTAACAGTCTCTAACCAAAGTGATTTTATTGATTGACCTTGGTGTTAAACTGTCAAGGGGCATCTGGTCAACTAAGTTCTTTGACTGTGCACTATGGTAGACCAGCGATGAAATGTGACATGGGTTTGGCCCTTGATCTAGGCTCATGAAAAGCTCAGGGCTTTGCAACATTATTGTGCTAATTTGAAAGACGAATGAACCATGGCCCCAAGGTAGGCATGAGGAGCAAAGGATTCGAAGTGTTCCTTTAGAGAATTTGGTGACCAGATCCTAACAAGTGAGCAACCACATTGGCTTTTCTTCATCAACATGATTGAGAGAACTGAGAATTTGGCAAAAACCAACTTGGACGGACTTACTTCTATTGACTAGGAAAGTCAGTGATTTCAGACTAGACAAATGGATCCTAGATGTAATGCTCATGATCAAGTTCAATTCCTCTACATAGGATATATCTATGCCCCAGTGTCTGCATGTTGTGACAGACCACTACTATAGTATGCTAGGGGCAAGATAGAAGGAAACGGGCAATCTAACAGAGTTAGAACTTGGTTGAATCTGAATTGCATCAAGAATTTGACCATGCTTCCAAGTTCAAAGGAAGATTGACAGATTGATTGCAGAAAGTGACTTCTTAGATAAACCCTTTTTGAATCTTGAAAAATGAGGGAGCTGATGATTTGATGAATTTAGCTACATCTGTAACCAGGCCGTGACAAAAGGATTTGAAGATAGAATTCTGTTGAATGGAAATTCTATGGAGCCCAACAGATGATGGTTTGTTCAACTCCTCTGAGTATGATTCATTGGAGAGCAAGAGGGGTTCCTTTCCTTATGGAGGGTAGATTGGGTATGACACTTGTCTACATGAACCACTGGATTTTTCTATGTAGGGCCAATGAGGGCAATGCTTTAGGATTGCAGCAGGTCGTCTATCCCCACTGAGGTACTATGGGTTGCCCATTAAGGTTTCTTGGGTTGCTTTTCCTTGCTGAGTTTTCTTTTCTTCCCTTTATTTTTTTTATTTTTTCTTTTTGCAAACCCCATCTTGGGTTGAATAAAGAGTCCTGATATAGTGAGGATATTTCCAAAATTATGGTCATATCCAATGGTCTGAAACCCTTAGGGGAAATCCGAACGACATGACTTTCATGACAAATGGGTAGCCTTGCCCCACTGTATAAGTTGACACCTACACGCATTGATAGGCGGGCAGCTATTTGAATCATCACTAAAAGCGACCTTAGGGAAATGTAGTCCCATACCAGAATTAAAAATGGTGCCGAATTATGTTTACCTTTCTTGGAGATGTTCAGATGGAACACGTGTCTCAACAAGCTACATCGAGATGCCGAATCAGTCGCGATCATATTTGGGCCTGAAACCTTTAAGTTTGTTGACAAGTATTGATGTTGAAGGTCCAAGAGGACTGATGTGAAACTGTCCACATGGGTCTACCATTGGGAGAGTGTTTGGTTGTTTATGTAGAATGAGTTTATCTTACCGAGAAGATCCCATTTTATTGGCTTGAGAAATGAAGGGCTTATATGAACCTTGGGAAGTCGTCGGATGTAATGAATGACAGATAAGAGTTTAAGCTAGATTTATGAATTTGTACATAAAATGATGACATGATCACGAGATACAATGCCATAAAAATTGATAATCAAAAGAAGGGCTTGTGATAGAGACTCCTTGGAAGGCCGTCAGATTGATAGACGGGAGAAAGAGTCTAATGCCGATGAGAAATCTTTCTCTGATGATGAAGAAGTGATGAGATCGTCTCTTGTAAAGGCGGGATGTAATTGGCCAAAATCAAAAGTTCGGTCCAACATGCTGTGAATCTCGACGAACGATCGAACTTGCTATCAGGCTTTGATTGGAACTACCAACTTCTTGAAGTGAGAGGAACAATTGACTTACTGTCGAGCTCCAATGCCATTCAACATCTTACTATTTTCTTTTCTTTTTTTCTTTCTCTTTTTTCTCTTTGGATGTGGAGGCCACATAATGCAGTGCTTCGCTTGATCGCAAAGTTGAATCATGACTTTCAATATTGGATTTGAATCTTCTTCTTCTAAACATTTCCAATCAGATAGAACATCTTTGCCCTAGTTAGTACTCTGATCTTCTGTAAACTTTATGAACATTTGTGAATGCTCATCTAATATCTGATTTTATCTGAATGATGAATCCATATATTGTCCTCTGGAAGTTAATCATCACTTTTTCTCTGATGTGACTACCTCCCATTATTGATGTAGATAAAACATAGGCTTGAATTTTTTTTTTTTATAACCTCATTCTTTGATTTTGAGATTGATCATTCATCATGTATCTCTTGCTTGCAGATGATGTACTTTGTAAGAACATTGATATTTTCATCTTTTTGGTGGCACATCTGTCCTCCACTCATTTGTACTGATTGGCTGACCTGCTGATATGATCTGATACTAGCTAATGCTTTCCTTAGAATCTTTTCATAGGTAGAACAAATGATAGCTTCTCCAATACATGTTTCTTGAGAGTACTCTTGTGTCTCCCGATTGATCATTTAAAGCTTTCCATGACGGGTTGGACCTTTCTTTCTCAAGAGTCCGGGTGGCATAGAAGTTCAGGAGATGGCTCATCGTTTCAATCATCTTCAGAGTCAGAATTGACTGCGCACGTAAAATAGGAGGATGTATGAAACTGGGAGGAAATGTATGGAAGAGACAAAGCATAGAGTTTGAAATCCCAAACGGGGTGATTTTCTTTTACTTACAAGATAGATTAGACTAGATGTCACACCCCAATTCCGCACTATTCAAAATGGTGTGATGAACCGCTAATAAATCAACGGTTCAACCAGGATCTCTAATAGGTTGTGTCCATGTAAACTAAACCATACACATCCACAACCATAATCAGAATAAATACACAATAGTGGAAGTCTTAATAATAAATGAACTGAGGAATCTAACTGTGATAATCAATAATAAAATATCAAGTTATGTTATATCAACCGAGACATAAGTAAATAAAATATCAATTACATTTCCTTAATAATTCAAATGAAAATCTAATCGAAAACGCATGAGTTGTACTCGCATGAGGAGTCATGTGTTTCCACTAAGTCTTCAGCTTCCATCGTAGCAACGTGTCCATACGCAGAAGCATTCATATAGTCTTCCACCGTGGTACCTGCATCATCAACTAAAAATAATTGATGTCGAAAGGGTGAGCACACATCACGGCTCAGTGAGCAAACAAAACAATGCAACAAACATATGCATGCATTCAATTCATATCTGTGGTATGGTTTATAAGTTTGCAATGTGCTATAGAAAGGTTCGGTGGTCGCCTCACCTTTATACACGAGTATGTGAATCCGCCCAAAGGTTAACGTTTATTGTCGTCCCACATGCACCCATTATGGAATAGAGATAGAGCTCAAGTGAATAGGACCACACCGTATCACACTTCCCCTGATACTCTACCCATACCAACACGTAAGCCCCTGCTGGCGAGGGCTTGCAAACTGGGCTCGCAACTAACCAATCTTAATGTCAAATAGTGTACCTATGGCCTCACCCCAGCATCCCTCAATACGTCCATAGAGATAGAGCTAAGGTCCCCGGGAAGAGTCGAAGACTACACGGTCCGAGACCACCTCCCCTGATACCCTACGACGTAATAGTTCTGCTAAGGTAATGGCGATACGACAATGTCAGTGGACAAGACTTGAGTAGAGATAGAGCTAGAGTCTAATGACCAGGCTGAACTACAATGTCACATTTCCCCCCTGATACTCCACTCGCATCAAGCACACTAACCACACACATACATTCACATGTCTATTCCTAGCATCATCATCATCATCATCATGTTATAAACAAAATAGAATTAAATATGCATGAACATTAATAGCAGGAATATTGGATGACATGTTGGATGTACATTACAAGAATACACGCATAGGATCAGTCATGGCATTGGACTCAAGAAAATAAAAACAGTTTATTATTAGCCAATTAGCTTAGGTCTTGTTCCCTCACCTTTGCTTGAGTGTTGATCCTCTTTCAAGCTTTAAAATCACTTTTATATCAATAGAAAAACCTAACAAGTCGATAGATTTTGGTTAAAAGTCATTCTGACACTTTTAGACTTGTTTTTAAGCACGGGTTGCAGGGTGGGTCGCAGGTAGGGTAGCAGTTTACTGTGACCCCCAGGGTAGGATCGATGCCAGGGTCGGATGTTCAATCGACCCTGGGTGCGACCACCCCTTTCCTGGACTTCCCGAATACTGGGGGTTGATCCTGTGGTCTGGTAGGGTCGATTCCCAATCGACCCCACATGCGACCCCCCGTGGGTTGAGTCGAAATTATCATTCTAAAGTCCATTCTTTCATGTTTGGGTCCTATGGCTTACTTCCACAATCCATTCTATGCTTGTTCTATGGCTTAGAACCCTAGGTTTCTTCCTTACTTTGCCTACCATGATTTCTCCATGGATTTCATTGAAATCTTCCCATGGATGTATAATTTGGGTTTCTCGTAGACCATACCCTCTTCATGAACTATTCTAAGGTCTTAGATCATCAATGGGAACGTGCTCATACCTTAGGTTTGTTGAGATTAAGAGATTTCTCTGAATTCTTCACTTAGGTCTTCTTCTCCAACTTTCCTTATCTTCTTCTTTGCTTTTCTTTCTCTCACTTTCAATTAGAGTTTCAAAAGGAGTGAAAGAGGAATAAGGACGTCTTATTTATAGAGTAGAATCTCCCAAAATAAGTCTCATTGAGATTAGGAAGGAATCCCATTACAATTTAGAAAGTTTCCTATTTACGGTTTCTGTCGGCAAATAGGGGGTCGATGAGGGGGTCGGAGATCCCATCGACCTACAGTTCTAAGTTGTCTGAGCCCCAGTTAAAATATCAGGGGTCTGACTTCTTAGTGAGGGGGGGTCGACCCTGCCTATCTAGGTATGCGACCCTGCCCTCCAATTTACTATTTTTGGGTAAGTTTAGTACCTAGTTTCGCTATTTTCTTCACGCACTTGGTCCATTTGGCTCGACCATGATGGGTAGACTTGGTACAAGGTGGTAAGACCGGTTAGTTCGATACGGGTCTTACACTAGACTTGTCAACAAGCATTTCAATCTTGGACCCAGACATGGATGACCTATCGAATACCGATAATAGAAAGTTGAAACAACTAGTTCGTCCAGGCGGCTCCAGTTGGGTATAACGCCTTCGACGACCACCTTCAGTTGTTGTAGGAATAAATCTTCCTTCAGACCTCTAACAGTAGGATTCATCATTCCCTTCTATCAATAGGTGCAAGATGCCTACCTTTCAGGGTTCCATACAATTCTTACCTTGTTTTTTCTCAGTTTGGGATCCATTCAAAACCGGACTATTACTTTTTAAGCTCAAGGTTACTCTGGTTCATGCCCCAGTTTGGGGTTCAGTGGATTCATCAATGGACCATTTTTAGTTGAGTTCATAATCATTCTAGCCTATGCCCCAGCTTGGGGAGCAAGGGGTATTGCCATTGCATTACACCATTTTGAGTCCAAGATTAGACTAGTTTATGTCTCAGCTTAGGGGGCTTCAATGGATTTTTTTCATTAGACCACTCTCAATTTGGGTCTAAGGTCAATTTGATCCATGCCCCAGTTTAGGGCATAATGACTTTCCTCATTAGACCACACTCAATTTGGGTCCAAGGTCAATCTGGTTCATGACCAGCTTAGGGCTCATGACTTTACTCATTGAACCATACCCAATTTAGGTCCAAGGTCAATCCGGTTCATGCCCACTTAGGGCTCAAGGGATTTTCTCATTGAACCATACCCAATTTAGGCCCAAACTCAATCCGGTTCATGCCCCAGTTCAGGGGTCAATGGCTTTCCTCATTGGACCACACTCAATTTGGGTCCAAGTTCAATCTGGTTCATGCCCCAGTTTATGGGTTAAGGGTTTCATCATTGGACCATTCTGGTTCTTATCCTAGCCTGGGGCACATTGGATCTCATCTTTGGTCTACCCTACTGCTTAGGAAAATTCCATTCCTCTCTTTGAATAATAAGAAATATGAGGGCAACTCTTTGGATTCTAGCATTTCCCTGGCCAATGGGACAGAAATGCCCGAGATGGGATAGAACTATCATAGCTGAAAGTTCATGATTTCCTGATGACTCCAGAATCTGGAATTAATCTTTATTGACAAGCAATGGGGAATGCTCCTCGTTCACCATTCCTGACGAGCTATCCTAACTTATAGCACTGGGCTATGATAGACATGGATCGGACTCTAATTGATAGAGCCAGAGATTGATTTTGAATCGGTCTCCGATTGATAGAGACAAGATTGACTTTGAATTGGTCTCTGATTTATAGAGATCAAGATTGACTTTGAATTGGTCTCTGATTGATAGAGATCAAGATTGACTTTGAATTGGTCTCTGATTGATAGAGATCAAGATTGACTTTGAATTGGTCTCTGATTGATAGAGATCAAGATTGACTTTGAATTGGTCTCTGATTGATAGAGATCAAGATTGACTTTGAATTGATCTCTGATTGATAGAGATCAAGATTGACAGTCATGGATTGGGCTCTAATTGCTAGAGGCAAGGATTGCTTGAGTTGGGCTCCGATTGATAGAGGCCAAGGATGACAATCATGGATTGGATTCTAATTGGTAGAGATGATAGATTAATTGAGTTGAAATGACTAAAATTATCTTCGATTCCTTCATGAAATGGAACATGGACCAGAGGTAATGGTCGAACAAGCCTAGAGGATAACTCATGCTCACATTGAGTTCATATGAATGGAACCTTTCTTAGTTCCAACATGAATTGAAACCTGAATAGGAGTTGACGGTTGGACAAGCCTAAGGGCTAGTTAAATTCAAATGAATGGAACTCTTTTTAGTTCCAACATGAATCAGATCCTGAACCACAGTTGATGGTTGGATAAGCCTAGTGGCTAATCGAATTCAGATGAATGGGACTCTTCTTAATTCCAACATGAATCAGAACCTGAACCAAAGTTTATGGTTAGACCAGCCTAGTGGCTAATTGAATTCAGATGAATCAGAACATGAACCACAGTTGATGGTTGGATAAGCCTAGTGGCTAAATGAATTCAGATGAATGGGACTCATCTTAGTTCCAACATGAATCAGAACCCTAACCAAAGTTGATGGTTGGATAAGCCTAGTGGCTAATGAATTCAGATGAATGGAACTTTTCTTAGTTCCAACATGAATCAGAACCCTAACCAAAGTTGATGATTGGCCAATGGAACTCTTCTTAGTTCCATCATGAATCAAAACCCTAACCAAAGTTGATGGTCGGATAATGGAACTCTTCTTAGTTCCAACATGAATCAGAACCCTAACCAAAGTTGATGGTCAGATAATGGAACTCTTCTTAGTTCCAACATGAAGTAGAACCCTAACCAAAGTTGATGGTTGGATAAGCCTAGTGGCTAATTGAATTCAGATGAATGAAACTTTTCCTAGTTCGGACATGAATCAGAACCCTAACCAGAGTTGATGGTTGGATAAGCCTAATGGCTAATTAAATTCATATGAAAGGAACTTTGCCTAGTTTTGACATGAACCGGAACCTAAACAAGAGGTAAAGGGTGAAAAAAGCCTAGGGACCGAATGCCTCTGCCATTTTAACATGATCTAGGAGGTGATGATCGAACCTGCGTTGGGGTTAAACCTTTCTTCAGTTCTGAGATGAACCAGAAATGGTGGTTAAATCTGGGGCTAAATATTTCTTTGATTCTGAGATGAACTGGATGTAATTGAATCTGCCTAGGGACTGAATCTTTCCTTAATTTGGATGAATAGAAATGATGATTGGACCTGCCTAGGGGCTGAACCTTTCTTCGTTGAGATGAACCGAAATGGTGGTTGAACTTTGATTCTGAGATGAACTGGATGTGATTGAATCTGCCTAGGGACTAAATCTTTTCTTAATTCTAGATGAATAGAAATGATTATTGGACCTGCCTAGGGGCTGAAACTTTCCTTAATTCTAAGGTGCATAGGGAACAATGATTGGATTTTCCTAGGGCTGAATCTTTCCTTAATTCAAAGGTGAATAGGGAACAATACTTGGATTTGCCTAGGGGCTGAATATTTCCTTAATTCAGAGGTGAATCGAGAACGGTGATTGGATTTGCCTAGGGGCTGAATTTTTCCTTAATTCTGAGGTACATTGAGAATAGTGATTGGATTTGCCTAGGGGCTGAATCTTTCCATAATTCTGAGGTACATTGAGAACTATGATTGGATTTACCTAGGGACTGAATCTTTCCTTAATTCTGAGGTACATTGAGAACTATTAGATTTTCCTAGAGGCTGAATCTTTCCTTGATTCTGAGGTACATTGAGAATAGTGATTGGATTTTCCGAGGGGCTGAATCTTTCCTTAATTCTGAGGTACATTGAGAACTATGATTGGATTTGCCTAGGGGTTGAATCTTTCCTTAATTCTGAGGTACATTGAGAATAGTGATTGGATTTGCCTAGGGGCTGAATCTTTCCTTAATTCTGAGGTATATTGAGAACAATGATTGGATTTGCCTAGGGGCTAAATCTGACATTGATTTTGAGATGAATTGAATATGATGTTTTAGTAAGCCCAAGGACTAACTATACGGGAATATTGTAAACCTTTTTCAGGTATAGGTGCTTGTCGCTGCCTAAACTGAATGCTCTATTGGACCAGATTGACTGAGTTACTGATTGTGTTCCCAAATCTAGTTGCCTCATTTCTTACAAAATTTGTTGTTCAATCAAGATCTAGATTTATGGCTTCCATTGATTCATTTAGAAAGATAACATGGATGGATCTCAAGGTGGGAGATCAAGACAATTCCCTAGTTGTAGGGGCCTCTCACCCTAAAAAGGGTGGATATGGTTGCAGTTTGATTTTCTTTTCCAAAGGCATTGAAACCCAATGGAGAAATATCAAGATTCTACACATCTAGAGGAATGGAAGAAGTCATATGCACAACCAAAGATGACTTAACAAAAAAAAGTTAGCTCCCTCATAAGGGTGATTGGGTAAACATTATCCGAGTCAATTTAGTTGAATCTGGTTAAGTCATGTGTTCAGTCTTGGGACCGCGTGATTCCAAAATAGATAATCAGTGGTACCAAGGTCTGGCCAATTGGATTACCGAATTCGATGAGAAATGGATATATTAATCCATTGTCCTTATTAGGGATGGTTAGCAAAAGCGGTTCATAGATGAACAAACTAGTAAATTTCTTCTTGACCATGGTATCTATGTCTTGACAGGGATTTTCTGTTCGTTTTTTGAAATCAACATGTTAACAATGAGAGATTCGACACATCGAGCTTACTTAATAGAGGGTGTATAGTGACCGTCTACTATGATGTAGAACAGGTGTATACATACCTCATACTCCCAATGGGTGAGAGTTCAAGATGCTCATCGTGTAGATTCTAACATGTTGACCAATCGAGGACAAAAACAGGCAGAACTTCGACGTCTCGAACATGGATGTCATGGTTAAGCAGATTTTACCGGGTCGGTTCAGGGATGAACCAAAAATAACAAACATTGGGCTACAATCTGGGTTAGGACAGAAAAGGCCACCTTGACAAGGATGGGATAACCTATCACCGAATGCACGATGAATAATGGACCCCCAATCCCATTATATACCATGTTGCAAGAATCAAATGACGTGGAGTAGCATAACGCATTCCTAGGTAGACCCAAGAAATACTCGTTAGAGGATGCTCGCCAGTCGTGGTCTCACAAAGTACAAGCCAAGGTTGTGTGTTTCGCCTAGCGGGCTACCCCATATGCATGGGACCCGGTTCGGCTACTCGCACAAATGTGTGACTGAACCCATTCCCCCCAAAACAATATGATACAAGCATAAATAGAGTATCCTAAGAGCTAGCATCCAATTCACACAAGGAAAGTTTTCATTTAGAAATTTGACGTTTATATGCCCAGTGAAGTTGCCACTGTGAGGACAAAGATGGAATTCTTGGAAGTCACCACCTAGATTAAGGTCTAGGACCTTAGAAATGTGAAATCTCACCCTAAGGTAAAACTTCGATTGACTCATGACCCTTAGATTGGATTTCTGGTCCATCAGAGATTGGGTAAGCGTCAGGTTACGGTTATGGGAAGGGGTTAGGCACCCAAACCGTTCGATCAAAATCGGTCTCCTATACCTTTCCTATGCTAGACTTTATCTGTTAAACCGAACCAAACCAAGTGGTTTGATATCATTGAATCGAATTTGTATCCATCAGATTGCTTACGTTTTACGGAATTATTCTGAAAATCAGGTTTACCATCGTAGTTCAGGTGTGATTAAAGTTTATGGATGTGATTTATGCTTGTGCTTGATTAAGTTCATTGTTTAAATTGAAGTTTATGCTTGAAAGGTTGAGAAACCCTATGGGTTAGGGTCTGGATAGTCCATGTGGACTGATAGATAGTCCAAGTGGATCTATGGGTAATCCTATTTGGGTTAAAATGTGGGTAAATATCCTAGTGGATCTATGGATAGTCAAAGTGGACTAAGGTTTGGATCCAAATTTGGGTTTCTCCCAAATGGCCTACGTATCCTAGGGTTTGTCCTAGGAATCAGAATCCACGTAGTTCGGGCTAGATAACCCTATTTGGGTCAAAATATGGGTAAATATCCTAGTGGATCTATGAATAATCCAAGTGGACTAAGGTTTGGATCCGAATTTAGGTTTCTCTCAAATAGCCTACGTATCCTAAGGTGTCACACCCCAATTTCGACTGAACCAGAAGTATGAGTGAACCGGCTCTAAACCACAGTTCACACCAGGATCTCAATAGACCGTGTCAACCAATCATTCCCAAGCAGTCAAACATAATCAGAGATTAATACATAGCAGCGGAATATAAATAAATGAACTGAGATCTATGTAGTAATTTAAAATAATTATTCAACTTATTCCATCATTCACAAATTTAAATAATAAAAGTATTACAATGTATCGTTCAAAAATAAAATCCCCTCTAAAGGAAAACACAAAAGGAGCACTCGTATGATGTGTCATGTTCGTCCTCCACTGCCTAGGTATCAATGGCAGCAACTATGCCGTACGCTGGCATCCAGATCTGAAAAGATATATATATATATATATATATATATATATATATATATATATATATATATATATATATATATATATATATATATATATATATATATATATATATATATATATATATATATATATATATATATATATATATATATATATTTGGGTGAGCTCACAACTTAGCTCAGTAAAGTACAAGACCAATGCAACATACAATATGCATGGGATAACATTACAATTTAGGCCAAGTGTCACACCCCAATTCTGCACCATTTAGAACGGTGTGATGAACCGCTAATAAATCAACGGTTCAACCAGGATCTCTAATAGGCTTTGTCCATTAAAAATAAAAACCATACACATCCACAACCATAATCAGAATAAATACACAATAGCGAAAGTCTTATAGTAATTGAACTGAGAACTCTAACTGTAATAATCATAATTAAAATATCAAGTTATTGTTGTATCAACTGAAACATAAATAATAAAATATCAATTACATTCCTTTAATAATTCAAATTAAAATCTAATTGAATACGCATGAGTTGCACTCGCATGAGGGGTCATGGTATCCACTAAGTCTTCAGCTTCCATTGCAGCAATACGCACGCACACCGAAACACTCATAAAATATTCTACAGTGGTACCTGCATCATCAACTAAAAATATTCGACGTCGAGAGGGTGAGCACACATCATGGCTCAGTGAGCAAACAAAACAATGCAACAAACATATGCATGCATACAATTCATTTCTTTGGTCTGGTAAATAAGTTTGCAATGTGCTATAGAAAGGATAGGTGGCCAAAGGTTACGTTTATTGGTGCCGCACCTTTATACACGAGTGTGTGAAGCCGCCCAAAGGTAACGCTTATTGTCGTCCCACATGCACCAACCATGGACAATGTACACCCAAAGGTTACGTTTATTGTTGTACCAGTTGCCCATACCAACACGTAAGCCCCTGCTGGCGAGGGCTCGCAAACTGGGCTCGCAACTAACCAATCCTAATGCCAAATAGTGTATCCAAGGCCTCACCCCAGCATCCCTCAATACGTCCATAGAGATAGGGCTAAGGCCCCCCGGCAGAGTCAGAGACTACACGGTCCGAGACCACCTCCCCTCATACCCTACGATGTAATAGTTCTGCTAAGGTAATGGCGATACGACGATGTCAGTGGAAAAGACATGAGTTAGAGATAGAGCTAGAGTGCTGAGGCCCGGCCTATGACACCCCCCCTGATACTCGCTTGCATCTAGCACACCAACCACACACATACATCCACATGCCTATTCCTATCATCATCATCATCATCATGTTATAAACAATAATTTAAATATGTATGAACAGTAATAATAAAAATATTGGATGACATGTTGAATGCACATAATAAGCATACACGCATAGAATCAATCATGGCATTGCACTCAAGAATAAAACAGTTTATTATTAACCAATTAGTTTAGGTCTTGTTCCCTCACCTTTGCTTGATCGTAGATCCTCTTTCAAGCTTTAAGAATCAACTAAATATTAATATTATATCACTAGAAGACCTAATCAAGTTGATGAAATTTAATTAGAATTAATTCTGATTTTAAAAACCATGCTGTTAATTGGGGGTTGATGCCAGGGTCGGAGGTTCCATCGATCCTGGGTGCTACCACCCAGATTCTGGACTTCCCGAACACTGGGGGTCGATTGTTAGGGTCTGGTAGGGTCGATTGGCCATCGACCCCCTGTGCGATCCTCTGTGGGTTTAGTCGAATTTTCATCTTACAGTCCATTCCTTCGTGTTTGGGTCTTATGGCTTGCTTCTACAATCCATTACATACATGTTCCATGGCTTAGAACCATAGTTTATTCACTTACATGGTTTTTATGATCTCCCTCATGGTTTTCCATGAAAATCTAACCATGGATGGATGATTTAGGTTTCTCCTAGATCACATCCTCTTCACTATCTATTCTAAGGTCTGTAGAATTACATGGAGATAGTATCCATACCTGAGAATTAGGCTTGTTTCTCTGAAGCATTCTCTTTGATCTTTTTCTCCACTTTCCTTCTCTTCTCTTTCTCTTCTCCTTTTATTCTCTTTCTCTCAATCCAATTAGGGTTCTAAAAGGAGTGAAAGAGGCTTAGGGACGTCCTATTTATAGAGTAGAAACTCCCAAAATAAGTCCCATTGAGACTAGGAAAGAATCCCATTGAAATTAGGAAAGTTCCTAATTCACGGTTTCTGTCGGTAGACTGGGGGTTGATGAGGGGGTCGGAGATCCCGTCGACCCCTAGTTCTAAAATGTCCGACCCCCGGTTAAAAACTCAGGGTCTGAATTTTATACTGGGGGGGTCCGACCCGGCCTTGCTGGGTATGCGACCCTCCCCCTTATTTTAGTATTTTTGGGTCAGTTTAATAGCTGGGATCGTGATCTCCCTCACGCAGTTGATCCATTTGGCTCGACCATGATGGGTAGACCTGGTTCAAGGTGGTAAGACTGGATTAGTTTGATACGGGTCTTACATCAGGTATAACTTGCAAATATGCTATGGTAAGGTTTGGCGGCCACCGCACCTCCATGCACGAGAGTGTGAGCACACCCAACAGTCAGGCACCTACCACACTACTGTTGTTGCCCCACATCAGTCACTTCGGTATGGAGATAGGACTCGAGTCTGGCGGGCAGGAAGAACCACAATCCCACGTCCTTCCCCTGATACCCCACACCGTACCAATACCTAAACCCCTACTGGCAAGGTCTTGTAAGTGGGTTCCGTTTCTAGCCAGTCGTAAATGGCAATACAGTATCAATGGCCCTACTCCAGTACGGCTCCCTGTGACATAGAGATAGGGCTCGAGTCTAGCGGGCAGGAAGAACCACAATCCCACGTCCTCCCCCTGATACCCTATTCGCACCAAGTCTGCTAAGGTAGATGGCAATACGAAAAAGGTGTTAGTTGTGGATATATCCAGGGCACACCCCCTTCACATTCCACACACTAACTAAAACATACACATGCCTAACATCCAACAATCCTAGCATATGAAATGCATGAACAGATAATAGCAACAGAAGAAGTAACTACATGGCATGTGAAATGCACAGACATCAAGCAATGAAATTCATATATAATTTAGTTGCAAAAGTTTACTGGTTAATTAATTAATTAGAGTTTGGGTCTTGTCCCTTACCTGACGCGTGATAACAATCCCGCTCTACATTACAGGGTATTCTCACGTTGTCTACAGGTCCTACACAATCATATTCATAGGTTAGAATTAATTTATTAAGGTCACAGTTGATCAGAACCTTGCCAGACCAAGCAAACAAGGCTCGGAAGCCATACCGGTTGCAGGTACCGGTCTTAGGGGAGTGAGATGTGTATGTGCCACCGGTATGTATACCGGTTGCGGTATATACCGATTGCACATATGTGAGACCGGTATGTGCCTCCGATATACACCGCAGGCCCACACCGTCGGACCTTGTGTCCAACCAGTTTGTTCTGCGGATTAGATCTGAGAACTCGATCTTGGATCTCCCTTTCCCATTGGTCATTGGCTTGGTTTCTAGGGTTTCTCCTAACCCATTCTAAGATTTAAATACTCTAATGGCCTTCTGGTTTTGACTAGAACGTCGTATCAAACCTGTATTAGATTTAAATAAGAGACTAGGTTTATTGCAAGATCTAGGATTTTGGATCGTCGCGCCGCTTCACAGCTTCGATCCAAAATCCTAATATTACTAAGAGTATAGAGCACTTACCGGCGGTGTTTGTCGATTGGCGGCGTGCTCCTCCAACGGAAACCTCCTTCCTGGGCGGCCTCCTCCTCCTTGCTCCTTCTCAGCTCTCCTCCAGACGGCTAGGGTTTTGAGAAGGATCAGAAGGAGTGCTAATGTCTCTATTAATAGTGGGAGGCCGTTCATAGGAAGGTTTCCCGCAATTGGAAACTTTCCAAGTTTCAAATCGGAGTGAGGGATCCGCTGGAGTCCGTCTCCAGCCGAAACTAGACATACCGATGGCACATACCGGTCTGACTACATACCGGTCTGAGTCACTCAGATCGGTATAGTCAGACCGGTATACCCATACTGGTTGCACATACCGGTTGCACTAATCGCAACCGGTATAGTGAGACCGGTATGAGATTTATACATTTTTTCGTAGGTTCTCATACCTGAAAATTGAGTGGTTCGTCACCCGACTTCACCTTCCGATCCGGTTATGATTGGGAAACCTGTCATCATATAAAACCATAGATTAGACCGGGTTTTCAAAGTACGGTTCTTACATAAGGTTTGCCCTAGGAATCAGAATCCACGTAGTTCGAAATGATGGGTGGATATCCTAGTGGATCTATGGATAGTTCGAGTGGACTAAGGTATAGATCCGAATTTGGGATTCTCCCAAATGGCCTATGTATCCTAAGGTTTGCCCTACGAATCAGAATCCACGTAGTTCGGGCAGAATAACCTGTTCTAGGTTAATGATTGAGAACCTATTCTAGGTTTAGGATTGAGAACCTATTCTTAGGTTTAGGGTTTGAAACCTATTCTTAGGTTTAGGGTTTATAACCTATTCTAGGTTTAGGGTTTACTGAGGGGCAAAATCATCCTGAATTACCCTTTTGAACTTGAGCTCTAATTTTGGAAAGTTTGGCAAAGCATTTTTTTTTTCTTTATTAAGGTTTTTATTATTCCCATTATGCCCTTCCCAAGAATGTGGGTGCCTAAATGCACGTCTCCATACCTAATATGTTTGCTAGGTGTACAGATATGACAGTTCAACTAGGGTGCAGCAGAAAGTAAGTTATTGGCAAAAATAGAATATTCTATCTAAATATGATATATAAAACATTTATGGCAAGAAATTCACATACAGTAAGATTGTTAAACATCCTTTAAATATGGCATGATCTAGTATGCTATCTTCTAAGCATGGCAAGACCTAATATGGCACTGAGCATTTAAACATGGCAACGAGCATCCAAACATGACAGTGAGTATCTAAACATGTCAGTGAGCATCTAAACATGGCAACAAACATCCAAACATGTCAGTGAGCATCTAAACATACCATTGAGCATCTAAATATTACAATGAGCATCCAAACATGTCAGTGCATCTAAAAACACTCATGATGAAAAATTTAACGGTATAAATCACTATTGATGGTAATCTAACCGTTCAGATTGCTTTAAGACACTCATGATCAAGATCTAATGGTTCATATTGCTTAAAATCACATCTTTATGTCATCCAATGCTTCAGAATTAGAACCAACATCCAATGGTCCATATTTGTTCATATGATCCAAATAAAATATTATCATCTAAGGGATCAAATTTATCAATCAATGGCTTAAGATCAAAGACCATAATTTAATCACATGAAAATTCCATATCAATGGTCCATATTCAACTCATTAAAATTCTAAATCAATGGTCCATATTCAATTCATTAAAATTCTAAGATCAATGGCCAAAATTACATGAATCAAATGATCAAAATAATGTTCAAAATTAAATGAATCAAATAATCAAAATTTAATTCATCATATCAACAGATTCATCATCACATTAAACAATCAAATCACATGGCTCAGATTTATTAGGGCATGTCAAGGATGTGATATTGATCAAAGGGGTACCAATCAAAGGTTTGGTGGTATGTAGATTCATGGTGGCCAGTAGAGGGTATCGGGTTAGGTGCATGACTGGGGATGCATGGCTGGATGTGCTGGACAGGTGGTAAGTGAATCGGCCAGATATGAAGATGGATGGCTGAATGTTGCTGGGGTAGATCGGTTTGTGCAATGGCTGGACCATTGGTTCAGGTGGTAGTAGGGGTATGACAGGTGATGTGAGATGGGGTTTTTTGTTTAGAACAAGTGGAATAATCAACCGGTGGGAGTTTCAAGTGGGATGGCAGATACATGAGGCTGGGTAATGGCAAGTTGCTAACTGGGGTGTAGATGTTGGGTTTGGAGATGAAGCTAGGTGTGAATGGTGCAGCAGTGGATTGATGGGGATCAGTTGTCGATGGGAAGCTGATAGCATGACTAAGGTATGAAGGTAGCAGATCAAATGGTGATTGTGGCAGTTTGGTGTACAGAAGATGGCGACGCAGGTGGATGTTAGGTGCAGCCGCGGGATTGTGGGATGATATGTGATGGTGGCGGCATCAATTCAGGGGAGACGGAGGAAAGGAGCAGTTTGAAATTCTTACCTCGATCTGCTCTTTTTCTTCTTCTTCTTCTTCTTCTTCTTCTTCTTCTTCTTCTACTTATTCTTCTGTTTCCCACCGACTCCTCTCCTATTCTGTTCGGATCCTCCTCTTCTCTTTGATTTTTCCTTTTCCCCCACCGCTCAGTCTCTCTCTTTCTCCTCTTCTATTCTCTCCCTTCTTCTTCAGTCCAATTTCTAATTTTTCTCCTGGTTTTTTTCAGGCTCTCTCTCTCTCTTCCCGTCTGCTCTCCCTCTTCCTCTTCAGTCTGATTTTTTCTGTTTTCTTTATTTTTTTCCCCCTTCTGAACGATTGCATGAATTGCTCAAACAATCCTAATCAGCCCCTCTCACAACCGATCTCTCTCCCTCTGCCTCAATCTTTTCTTTTCCTTCTTCAGCTTCTTTCCTCTTCTCGATCTCCTCGGCTTTTTCCATTTTTTTATTTCCTTTTTTTTCTTCTGTCCTCTCTCTTTGGATTCTTTGTTTTCTATATATAAAACATATATATATAATTATATAATACATTAATATATTAATATATATAATATAATATAATATAAGATATATGTATATATTATATGATATATTATAATATATTATACATTATATAATAATATATAAAAGAAATACATGCATATGTGCCGCCATGAATTGGTCCGGATTGACAAGGATTGACTGGGTTGGGCCAAGACTGGCTTGGATTGAGCTGAGTTGACTGGAATTAACTGGGTTTTCTCTCTCTATCATTTCATGGGTCATTTTCGCTGTCATTCCGCACGAAATTTTTTGATAGCCTTTATTCCAAATTTTGTACGTTTACTTTGTAGAACATTAAAAATGAGAAATATTAGAACTTGAATCAACTCATTTGGAAATAAAATGGCCAACTTATGAATTTTTGAAGTTTAAGCAGGCCAATTATCGATAATTTGGTTGACCATTTTGCATGGGATCCTTCGGAGACTTCTACCAGAAATTCTTTACGTCCACTTTATAGAGTACTAAAAATGTAACATAATGAAACTAAAATCGTCTGATTTGGATATGGGGTGACCAAAATATGAATTTTCAAAGGTTAAATGACAATTTCCATGTGTAATTTTGCATGGGACCCTTTAGAGACTTCTACCCGAGATTTTTCATGTCCACTTTGTAGAACATCATAAATGAAGAATAATGGCCTTGGAATCATCTGAATCCGACGTAGAACAGAAAAGATATGAAGCTATGAAGTTCTAACGATAATTTTGCATGAAAGTTTACATAGGGCCCACTGGTGACTTCTACCTGGGATTTTTCATGTCCACTTTATAGAACATCATAAATGAAGAATAATGGCCTTGGAATCATTTGAATCCGACGTAGAACGGAAAAGATATGAAGCTTTGAAGTTCTAACGATAATTTTGTATGAAAGTTTACATGGGGCCCACTGGTGACTTCTACCCGAGATTTTTCATGTCCACTCTGAAGAGGATTGAAAATAAGGAATATTGGCCTTTGAATGATCTGATTCCGATATCAGATGACCCGGATATGATGTCTTGATGTTTGAATGATAATGCATGCATGATACGATAATTACGTAAATGCCCTTGCACTTTCAAACTACGATATCTTCCTTGTTTGAAGTCAGAATTTGACGATTTCGGTGTCATTTCGAAGATAATTTCACAACCTATTCATCCAAGTAGAAAATAGCCCATGACCTTGCTATGGGGTTCAGTGTAGAATCACAAATCTTTGGGTTAAAGGCTAGAAACCTGCTATATTGGTTCACTTATGCAGAGGGTGGCAAAAATGGGGTGCTTACAGTACTGCATAAGCCGTGAATACGCTTCCTATCAGATTTCTAAACACTGCACCTGCTCATGCCCAACTTGGATTGCCTAGAGAACTACCCTCCACGTTCAGTTTCATCCACCTTCCAAAAGGCTTCACTCATGAGATCGGACTGATCCGTTGATACTTGGTATGAAGACCTAAATGCTTTGCAAGTTCCATTCCTGAATCGTATTGATTTGGCAAGGCTGTAAAAGTTGTGTAGTCCCTTCAATCATTAGTGATATCCTGCAAAATAATTTTAGAACTTTGATGGATGCCATCAAATAGAGCTCTATTTCTTCTAAGCCATATTCTACAGCCAATAAAGAAAAAACTCACCATCCATGAGTTCTACTCATGTTTATCAATATAATTATTTTTTAACCAAACAAAAAAAATAAAAATAAAAGCAAGAGATGTAACTTTCAAAGTCTTTTTTAAAACGAATACAAGTTCTAAATACACTATATAGGTGTGTCATTCAATCACTCTCTCACAAAAAATGAAATTTTCATTATCACGGAAACAACCACTTGAACACACTAATACTTTTAAAACAATCACTTGAACACACTTGAACAACTGAATGCAAATGGGATGTAAACGAGACAACTACTCTGTGATTTCCAGGTTGACACTCAGAGGGGGGGTGAATTAGTGACCACTAAAATTCTTCCCAACACTGTGAGGTCAGTCTAGACTGAATAAATAATGCTGCCTTGAGCTGTCTATCTATGCTGTGCTGCCTTGAATTGACTAGTTCACATACTTGATCATTTACACATTTGTCATGTTAACAAATTTCGTGTAACACACCATGCCACAGACCTACAGGTATTCATACCAGAGGCTTGGCCTACCAAGTGTGTATACCCAGACCTGCAACCCACGCACTTCAAATACACAACACAAACAAGTACATCCACATCCACATAACACACTATGTAACGTGGTTCACCTATCACACACTGTGACGGCTACTTCACGGGGCAATACCCTAACCAAGGTTTCGTATTATACCCAATATGCTACTTTAATGCTATGGTTGCACCTACAACCCAGATGCTACAACACCGATCACATTCTCAGCTGCAGCTGAGTCCTAAGCAATAACCCTCATTCCTATCAAGCCGTCAACTTGACAGGTTACAATGTAATTGTCAAATAGATATTACAACCCCATCCTATATGGCATTGGTATAAATAAATTTGGCTTGTCTGAGTGGTTACCTTCCCAGTGTGCTCAGAACTGAGTGGTGCTCATCATTTGGTCTCTCCAGCTCCTCAGTATTTGTGGATGTTTATTTTCAAGCTCACAAAATAGTTGGTAGTCTTCCAACACTCCATACACATTCCAAATCACTCACAACTCACCATGAGTGCTTACACTACCTCTCTCATGCTTCATTTAGCCATTAGCATCAAAGAAAGGTAGGTGGAGATGGATTTACACACCCAGGAGCTCAAAACAATTTCCTTCTTCACAAACCAGTAGCCATACACCAAAAACCCCCGTTTTTCTATTGCAGATCGATAGATCTTGAAGAGACGAGTTCAGAGCAATTTGAATCAGCCAAATCCAAGATCGGATGGCCGAGATATAGCCTTCCAAAGTCCAGCCTCCCAAGTCATTTTAAAAGGAATCTTCTGAAGATATAACAGTGAGATGTGAAGCACAATAGTCGCCGCTCCGCTGACACGACAAGTATGCTGTCGAGTAACGATTGGCTGGCTAGAGAATCTTGAAGATCCACCGTTGGATCGGTCAGGTAAAAGCGGGAAAGCCTCTGGGCCTTTCGATCTTTGTAATCCCGTTAGCGGAGCTCGGAGCATATCTTAGCCATCAGATTGGGATCCGCTATGCTGACGCACCATACAAGCGCTTCACCCAATCCTGGATCTAGCTCCACATGACATGGACTATGGTATTAAGATGCTCCATCCAATGAGCACACACGCGGGAGCATCTTGATGGAGCGCACGAGCTACACAGGATCCCACCTTTTTGTGACTCGTTCGATGAGAATCAAGCTTGCGTGGCTTCATGTGGACCTTCTATTTTAAATAACCCTCCTTTCAGATGGACAAGAATGCCCTCGATAATTTTGGAAATGGCCTCTGTAACCGGAGACTATCACCTACAGAGAAGAGAACTCTAGCAGGGTGCTTTGGGGTTCCTTATCTGTGGTAATTTGTCGAGCACCTTGTGCGGGGCCTTTGCGCGCGCGGCAAGTGGACTTGCGGCATGCTGCTTGCGGGTGCTGCAAGCTTGCGGTGGGTGCTGCTGGTTCGCAGGTAGTGCCATCTGGTGCTGCTTGCTGGCTGGCAAGATCTGCTGCCTTGCTGGGCCTTAGGCCATGGCCAAGTGGCCCTTGGCTGCTGCTGTGCACCTGGCATGCCATGGCATGGCTGCTTGTTGCCCTGCTGCCTGTTGTGCACCAGCATGCTGCTGGGTGGCTTGCTGTGCCGGCAAGCAACTACGGCATGGCTTTGTGCCGCAACTACTGGCCTCGGCTGCGACTGCTGACCTGGCCTGGGCTGGCAGCCTGGCCACCTCAAGTGGGACCCACCTGGCCCACATTTTCTCTCTCCTATTTTCTCTCTCTTCTTTCTTCTCTTCTTTTTGGTCTTCATTCTCTCTCTTCTGATAGTCTGTCTCATCAACTGCTATCAGTGCACCAACCCAGTCACCATGTTTGTCAGTGGGACTTCAGTGGGACCACAAACTCTCTCTCCTCTTTCTTTCTTTACTTTGTCTTCTTTCACTGAACTATAAGCACATAGGGTTGTGCATTGGCTTCCAAATAGGCTTCTAACTTCCAACCATGCCTACTGACTATCTACTCTATCTGCTAACTGGATACACTACCTGTTGACATTCTCTCTCCTCCATATCACTCTGCCAACTATCTAGAGGTTGCCAAGGTTGCCAAGGTTGCCAACAATGACAACAAATACAAAGTTGCTCTCAACTGCTCAACTTGGCCAAGGTTCCAACACACTCTATTACAAATATTATGTAGAACAGCTACACGTTCCTCATGCCAAGTGTAAAGTTGTTTGTACTATTTTAATCCTTCCTATCGGTTTCCTTGTTGCACGTCTAAGTCATATTAATTAATTTTTACATATAGTTGCGTCTGTCGATCCATCCAACATTCCTTTTTCTTCACTATAAATACTCATGCATTGGTTCTGCTATTTCTTCATTGCTTGTTGTAAGTTCATCTTTTTGCCTTTCTCACCTTAGCGATTGCCTCTAAACATAGCAAAAAAGCAATGGGGTCTGTCGGAGGGATCTATGAAGCGCATCACCACGCTGAGGGTCCAGCGACTATGTTGGCCATTGGCACTGCAAATCCTCCAGTTGCTACCTACTAGGCTAGTTTCATGGAATTCTACTTCAAAGCCACAAAGTGTGAGCACAAGACTAAATTGCAAGAGAAGTTTAAGCGAATGTGTAAGTACTATATATGTATATTCAAACAACAACATAATGTTTTTCTCTCTTTTCAAACAAACTGAAAATCTCTTCGATGGCTGGCACAGGTGAGAGATCTTCGATCAGAAAATGCCACTTCTACCTTAATGAAGAAATAATCTCACAGGATATGGGATTCCAAGATTCTATGGTAGCATCAATTGACACCCGCCAAAATATTGTAGTGACTAAGTTACCTAAGTGGCCCCGAAAGCCGCATCCAAAGCCATCAATGAGTCGGGCCAGCCCAAATCAAAGATAACCCACATCGTATGCACTACCATTTCTGGTGTCAGATGCATCCGACGTTGATTTACAGCTCATCAAACTCCTTGGACTTTCCCCAACTATTAGATGCATAATGATGTATCATCTTGGATGCTATGGTGGTGGTGCAGTGCTCTGTTCCGCCAAAGACATTGCTGAGAATAATAAAGGTTCCCATGTACTCGTTGTTTGTGCAGAGTTGAATTCTGTGAGTGGATTTAAAGCACCCGATGAGAACGATTTGCATAGCCTGCTTGGGTTGGGAATCTTTGGAGATAGTGCAGCAGCCATGATAGTTGGTGCAGACCCTGACCCCTCAATCGAAAGCCCATTGTTCCAACTCATCTCAACAGGATCTCGGATTCTCCCAGACTCAGAAGACATGTTTGCTGACCACTTGGGTCAATCAGGTTATCTAAGGATGTGGCCAAAACCATATGTGCAAACATTGGGAAGTGCTTGGCGGATGCATTTAGCAAATTTGGCATTACTGATTTTAGCTCTATTTTTTGGATAACCACACTGGCGGGCCTGCAATTCTGGACATGATCCAAATGACACTTGGATTGAAGGAAGAGAAATTAAAGCCATCAAGGAAAGTGCTAAGTGAGTATGGTAACATGTCAAGCCCCATTATAGACAAGATGCGGAAGGAGTCTAAGGAGGAAAGAAAATCCACGTTTGGACCATGTCTAACTGTGGAGACGATTGTGTTACGTAGCATCCCTACAGTGTCAAATAATGGAGTAAAAATTGGTTAACTACAGTACTAGTGATTATTCAGGGGAATTGTCTAGGGTGATGAGATGAGACATAATGTGGCGTCATGGATTTTTGTTAATCTTATCCTTATTTATAGGTCGTAAAACCTAATTTTCAATTTAGGGAATGTTGGGGTTTATTCGCCATATGGAAATAAGTTGTTGTGTAAATTGTAAGGTAATGTATCGATGTCATTTTTTTTAAGTCTTCCAAATTATTATTATTATTATTATTATTTTTTGGTAAAAATAAAATTTATTGAGAAGAAATACGGGGAGGGGCCAAGGCATCATTTACAACCAATTCATGATGCTAAGGAAGGATTTCGGCCAACACACCAATCCCGAAATGGTGAGAGCCTTCCAAGCTAGGGAATGAGCAATCTAATTAGCTCCCCTAGGAATGAACTCAAAGGATCAACAAGAGAACTTGGACATCAAACAAGAAATATCAGGTAGAATAGGCTGAATATGAGTGTCCCCAATAGAAAAATCCTGTTGAATAAATCTAATAATCTTGGAGCAGTCCAATTCCACCAATATAAAGTCAAGGCCCATCCCTATTGCATGCACCAAAGCAGCTCTGATGGCAAGAACTTCACCGCATTTTTCCGATGGGAAAGAAGTGCCAATAGACATAACTTTACAAATCTCTTTGCAAGAATTCTTGAAAATAAACCCCAAACTGCCTCCGTAGTCCAAGAGGCTAGCATCGGCGTTGATCTTATAACACCAGGAGATTGGGGCAACCAAGATCAATGAAGAAGATGCACGTTGTGTAAGACCCACACACCAAAAACCCGGTCTAATTTAGATTTTTTGTCTTTAAATAGGTCTTCATATCATGGACGGAACCAAACCAATGGCAGAGTAACCAAAGTCTGGCCCGACCACTAGCAACCCAGGTAAATTCCACCACAAGCAGTACTAGTCGAACCAAGGCAACCCAACCTGACCGTTTGCCTTATCCAATCGCAAGTAAGGGGTCACATATTGTGACCGAACCCTGTAGCCAGACAAGCAACGTGTCCAGGCCACGTAAACCAAAAATGCAGAAACGTGATCCATGAGGGAAAATGGCATATTCCCTTGTACCTTGGGTATTCTCACATGGGGCCACCCTACCCCTCTAATCCTTGTACAAGGGGGGAGTTTGTTTCCCAAACAACTCTTAGGTAGACACATGGCAAGTTAATACCTAAAACCATTAAACTAGAGTCCCACTCGAAGAGGGAACTCTAAATCTATTCCACCTCCACTTAAGCACTTCCCTTTGATGCGCAAACAATCCCTAACCCTAATAGGAAGTTCTAACGCATTTGCATTCACAAGGAGGAGAAGTGGTGAGGGAGAAGTAGGTGGAACAAGGGAGAACCAACGAAACAATGAGTTTTGTCCAACCTACTAGTAGTGAACATCGCCGGTAAACCTTGCTCCCTCTTTAATTTGGTTTAGCTAGGTAAATAACCTATAGAATGTTCTTCCTCGTGAATACGAAGGGAAGCTTTGTTCCCCAACGTCCATTGACGACAACGTCATCTATTTCAGACAAAGGGAGAAATAAGGGAAACCTCTAGGGAAGACCTTTAGCCAAAACTCTATGGCAAAACCCTAAGGGAATTACCCCGAGCCAATTGAATAGTCAGATAGAAATGAGGGATTACGTTCCTAGCAGAAAAAGGACTAAGACCTTGGGAAAGGGTTGAGAGTCGACCCTATTGCTCGGACCTAGAAACCCTTAACAAGACTACTATAGGGGGTTTCCGGAAGCAGGCCCGGATGAAGGTCCAATTCTAATTCCCATGTAATCGAACATGACCTAAAACCAGAGCCCAACTTCTGGGAAGGTCCGGTTGCAAGGTCCTATTGCACAACTGTGCAACCGAACTCACCATCGGACACCTCCATTAGGCTACTGGTGTCACACCCCAATTCTGCACCAACCAGAATGGTGGGATGAACCGTCAATAAATTAACGGTTCAACCAGGATCTCGTATAGGCTATCCCACGTTGTTAAAACAAAACACATTCCACATTAATCAGAGGTAATAATGTAAATAGCGAAAGTTTTACAGATAATGAACTGAGGTCTAGTCATGATAAATAATTAATATTTCATTTATCTCCAAGTAACCAAAATATAATTTAATACATATTACAATATCCAAATAAGGAAATTAAACACTAAGCATATCCATAATTGAAACGCTAGCTTGACGAATCACAATAGTCCTCCATAGCTTGCTCATCATAGCCGCTACCCGTTTACATGTCGGCTTGTTGACATAATCTTCAACCGTAATACCTGCAACATCAGAAACTAAAAGATTTGTGCACACGAGGGTCAGCTCTCCAATTTGAGATCAGTGAGAAAACAAAAAAATGCAACAAACATATGCATGCATTCAATTTATATCTGTGGTCAGGTTTATAAGTTTGCAATGTGCTATATAGAAAGGTTCGGTGGCCGCCTCACCTCTATATACGAGTGTGTGAAATCGTCCAATGAAAATTGCACTGTCGACCCCACATGCACCCACCATGGATAATATACACCCCATGAAAACGGCATGGCTGTACCAGTTGCCCATACCAACACGTAAGCCCCTGCTGGCGAGGGCTTGCAAACTGGGCTCGTAACTAACCAATCCTAATGTCAAACAGTGTATCCAAGGCCCCACCCCAGCATCCCTCAATACATCGATAGAGGTAGAGCTAAGGCCCCCCGACAGAGTCGAAGACTACACGGTCCGAGACCACCTCCCCTGATACCCAACGACGTAATAGTTCTGCTAAGGTAATGGCGATACGATGATGTCAGTGGACATGACTTGAGTAGAACCATGGCACAATATACACCCCATGAAAATGGCATGGCTGTACCGGTTGATACCATCTCCTACCCGCACCATGTACACTAACCACACACATACATTCACATGCCTATTCCTAGCATCATCATCATCATGTTATAAATAAACAAAATTAAATATGCATGAATAGTAATAGCAGGAATATTGGATGACATATTGAATGCACATACAAGCATACACGCATAAAATCAGTCATGGCATTGGACTCAAGTAATAAAAATAGTTTATTATTAGCCAATTAGTTTAGGTCTTGTTTCCTCACCTTTGCTTGAGTTTAGATCATCTTTCAAGCTTTAAGAATCACTTTTATATCAATAGCAAGTCGATAGATTTTAGTTAAAAGTCATTCCGACAATTTTAGGTTTGTTTTTAAGCACGGGTCGCAGGTAGGGTCGCAGGTTTCTGCGACTCCCAAGGGTAGGGTCGATGCCAGGGTTGGATGTTCCATCGACCCTGGGTGCGACCCCCCATCCCTGGACTTTTCGAATGCTGGGGGTCGATCCTGTGGTCTGGTAGGGTCGATTCCTAATCGACCCCATGTGCGACCCCCTGTGGTTTGAGTCGACTTTTCCATTCTACAGTCCATTCTTTCATGTTTGGGTCATTTGGCTTACTTTTATAGTCCATTCTATGATTGTTCTATGGCTCAAAACTCCAAGTTACTCACTTTTCATAGTTTTCCGTGATTTCCATTGGAATTCATCCATGGATGGATGGTATTAGGGTTTCTCCTAACCTAACTTCATCATAATCTATTCTAAGCTTTCAATTCAGATAGGGATTGAGGTTCATACCTTTTGTAGTCTGAGTTTCAAAGATTTCTCTAAGCTTCTTATTCTTCCTTAGCCTTTTCTTCAAGTTTTCTTTCTCTTCTTTTCTTCCTTCTCTTCTCTTTCTTTCACTTTCAATTAGGGTTCTAAAAGGAGTGAAAGAGGCTTAGGGACGTCCTATTTATAGAGGAAAATCTCCCAAAATACGTCCCATTGAGTTTAGGAATGGTCCCAATCGAAATTAGGAAAGTTTCCTAATTTTTGGTTCGTGCTGTTTTTTGCTGTTTTTCGGGGGTCGATGCTAGGGGGTCGATGGGGCGGTCGGACAATTCGAGACCCCTGCAACCCCCCACCAAAAATCAGGGGTTGGACTTCTTTTGAGGTGGGGGTCGACCCTGCCTGTTTGGGCATGCGACCCTACCCTCATTTTGACTGTTTTTTAGTAAAATTTCATATTGGGTCTTAGTTTTCTTCACACACTTGGTCCACTTGGCTCGACCATGATATGTAGACTGGTCACGACACAAAATGTAAGGTTAGACCGGGTTCATGGCGTGCGGGTCTTACAACTCCACCACCCTTAAAAGAAATTTCGTCCTCGAAATTTGAACGTACGGATCTTACAACTTCCCCATCCTTAAAAGAATTTTTGTCCTCAAAATTTGAATTTTGGTGGGAATTCTATTTTCGCATTGCATCTTCTTCTTTCCATGCAATCTTCTACATGTCTCGTCTTTTCCAGATTATCTTTATATAATAATTATCCCAGTTTTTGAGATGTTGTACCTTCCAACTAGTGAACTAGGCTGCTACCACTTCGATAGTTAAATCTTCTATCTAATCCAGTGGATCAGTGGTCAATACCTTTGATATGGATCTCCAACATACTCCTTCAATAGAGATACACGAAATACGCCATGCACACTAGACATGGACAACGGTAACGCTATTTGATATACAACTTTTCTACGTCTCTCCAATTTTATGAGGTCCAAAACATATATCGGATACAACTTTTCCTTCTCGTTGAATTATTTTTAATCCGTGCATAAGTGATAACTTCAAGAACACTTTATCACTTATGGCGAACTCGAGGTCTTGGTGTCTTTTCTGAGAAACTTGAGCTATCTTGGCCCTTTTCTTTGATCTTGTTTGCTACTCGACAGGTTTCTTCAACGGATTCAGGTCTTACCATTCCTTATTCACCAACTTTATTCCAAAACAAAAGAATTTGACATTTCTACCATACCATGCTTTATAGGTGACATCTACATAGTAGCTTGGTAGCAAATTCAATCAACATATACCTTAGTTAGTCGCTCCAAAGCATAACGAGGTCGTATAGCAATGGAATGAGTTATCTTCCTAAGGTGATCAACAATCACCCAAACTGCGTCAACCATTCTAAGAGTCAGTGGCAAATCATTGACATATTTCATTGTACTGCAGTTTCACTTCCAGACTGGCTCCGATAGTGGTTATGGTAAGCCATGTTGGTCTTTGTCTTTCAGCCTTTACTTGTTGATAATTCAGACACTGAAACATGCATCTAGCCACAACTACTTCCATTCCCTTCTACCAAAATAATCTCTTCATGTTTTGGTATATATTATACTTCTAGAATGTATCCAATACAGAATAAAATGGGCTTTTAACATTACCTTATATCTTATGATCAGCATTTTTCACTTCAGGTATACATAATCATCCTCTGTATCATAGGACCTTTTTTGCATCCGGAGTAAGTCAGGGTTTGGTTTTCCTTTCTCTAAATCTGCTTATACCGTTCTTATATACAGATCTAAAAAAATTACTACTTTTACTTCATCCATCAATTCAGAGATGATCTTTAATGCCAAAAGCGCAGTCAACGAACTATTGCTCCATAAGTTCATCCTTAAATTCTCGCTCAATTGGATCATCACGAGTTTCTATTATATGTTACTCTCCTTTCAATCTAAATTTGTTGCTGTGAAACATAAGACAACATCTATATTGGTTCCTTCCTTGGACTTCATAATTCTCTTTTTGCTCAAGGCCTTAGCTACTACCTTAGCCTTGCTCGGATAATTCAGACACTGAAATACAGGCTTAATCCTTGAGCAATTCCAGCAATTTTCTTATCTTTATGTTCAACTCTTTCTAATGAAGAGATAAATAAAACTCTTATAATCTGATTTAATTTGAAATTCTTCTCTATATAGGTAATGTCTCTAAGTCTTGATTGCATAACTCATCACCGGTAATTCCAAGTCATGAGTAGGGTAACTCTTCTCATGCTCCTTCAGTTTTCTTGAAGCATATACAATCACTTATTTACCTTGCATCAACCCACATCCTAGTTCCAATCCGAAAGTTTCAATGTATAGGATAAAAGGTTTCCCTAGTACCGGAACGATCATGATGGAAGCTGATATCAACCTTACTTTAGAATCTAGAAACATTCTTCACACTTGTCAGTCCAATTAAACTTTTCTCCTTTCTTAGTCAAGCTTGGTAAGAGGTTTTTACGATCTTAGAGTGGTCCTCTACAAATCGTCTGTAATAAGCAGCTAAACCCAAGGAACTTCTGATCTTCACAATGTTTTTAGGCATTTTTCACCATACAATTGCTTCTATCTTAATAGGGTCCACTTTTACCCCTTTTTGTGATGCTATGTGATCTAAGAAGATCACTTCGTTTATTTAGGTCTCATATTTCTTGGACTTGGCATAAAGCTTTTCCCTTTTCAGCTGTTGTGAAGCTGTTTTAAAATCCATTGTATGAGTTGCTTCATTCGTGGAATAAACTAAAATATCATCTATGAAAACTATGACCGACGTGTCCAACATGTCATGAAACACCCAGTTTATCCACTCCTTAAAAGATGTAGGGGCATTGGTTAATCCCAACGTCATAATCGAGAACTCAAAATTGCCCAATCCCGATTCTATAAGCTATTTTTAGAATATCGCTGTCTAAATTATTCCGTTGACGATATCTTGATCGAAGATTAATCTTAGAAAATACCTTTGCTCTTTGCAACTGTTTAACCAAGTCATCGATCCGAGGTGATAGATATCGATTCTTGATCGTGAGCTTGTTCGATTCTCGATAGTCTATACATAGACAACACTATCATCCTTCTTCTTCACGAATTGCATTGGCACTCCCCGTGATGAAATCCTTAGCTTATTGGGACCTTAGTCTAATGACTCTTGTAGTTGAGTCTCAGTTCCTTCAACTACATAGGAACTACTCTATAGGTGTCTTTGACACAAGTATCGTCCTTCGTAACAAGTCGATGACGAACTCGATCGTATAATCAGATGGTAACCCAGGTAAGTCTCTTGGAAACACATCAGGAATTTATGTATCACATCAATATCTTCCATCTGTGGTGCTTCTTTGGTAACGTATACCACAGATACCATATGTCCAACTTTTCTCTTCAAAGCATCTCTTCGCCTTTAGCATGGCGGAGATCAGCTTTCACTTCTTAGGCAACATGCTCCTAATAATACTAAATTATATGTCGTCTTTATTCTTGAATGATAACCTCTTCTATGCACCCAACAACTTTGTAGAGTGTTGAGACAACAAGTCTATTCCCAAGATGACATCAAAGTCTGTCATTTCAAGTCGATTTAGGTTGCATTTAAATTCTGTCCATCCATACAATTCAAACATTGCTCATAACACTCATCCAATACAACATCTAGTCCAAAAGGGCTTGAACTAGCAAAATTTGGTATAAGATCTTAAGAGTTTGTGTAGTTCCTTTATCTCTTAATTTTTCAAAGACTATTGCTTAAAATCTCATATATCCCAAAAAAAAAAAAAAAAACTCATTAGCTTACACCTTCATTATCATTGTTGTTCTACCCTGATCTCTCTTTCATATACCTCAAAAAATATCTTATGATTGTTACTTCATATCCCAAGTCTATCTATAAGCATTAGGGTATATGCTTATAAATTCATTAATCCAACCAAACTCTTTTGGTCTTTACTTAATCAACTCACTCGACATTTGGCATAACCCAGTATTACTTGTACTAATCTGAATACTATCAATGCCACCATTTTGACTTTATCCTTGTATCCACTCTTAGATTTGCTTTTAGGAATCTTCTGCTTTGTCAAAATTCATACCGATATAACCATCTTTAACTTTACTTGAGTGCTATCTACTCTTTCCTAGTTACTCTTGACAGTTTTCACTTTTTTGCTCATGCACTCTTTTATAGACATGGCTCATATCCATCAAATCAGTAATCTCAAAATAGATTCTCCATTACTTCATCTGATGTTCATTGGCCATAGCATTTAATCTGATTCCAATCATCTTTCTTCCAATAATTCTATTATCACTAAACATCTTATCAATGGATGTCGAGAAATGTAAGAATCAGAATGTTTATCCAAAACAATTCATTTCCGTCTTTTAATTTAGTATGACGACAAACACTTTCTTTATCTAATGAACTTAAGTTTAAAGGATTAGGAGTAAATCTATGGTAATCCGACCAGCATTAAAAGGTCGTTAAGTTGGACGGTGGTCCAAATACATGGAAATAGAGGTTTTAAAATTCTTAACCTCATGGTTACAGGTTCTATTGAGTGTATAATGCCATTGGTTAAGGCACTACAAGAGTAAATCTAGAGAAAGTTTTGGTACATCAATAAATCAGGTATAAATCAGAAGATGTACGCTCAACATGATTAAACATTTAACTGTTCATTCAGTTCATATCTCTGTTCATGTTGTCGATCATGAGAGTGGCTCAGTTTGGTATAATCAGGACTAATACTAAAGAAATAATATCTATAACTCCAATTGACAGGTTGAATAAAGAAGGTATCCTGTCAAGGCACGAAAAATTAAAATCTGGTATGTGCATCCTCTATAATCATAAGAGTAAATCAACAATGCATCGCATCATATATAAACATATCCAGTTATATGGCCACAATTAGATTTGATCCTCTGCTGAAAACGTTTAAGGCTTCATCTTCAGAAAATATTCCTCAATCCTTGGTCGGATCATTGTGTCATTATGCAGCTATCCCATACATCGATGGTTGATAAGGGTAACCACCTTGATAGACTGCTTGTTGTACACCAAACTTCTGCACTGGGGTGTGTTTTACTGGGACTTGCTGTATGGTAGGCACTGTGTTACAGCTAACAGGTGTTGGGGGTACAGTGTTGCTACCAATTGATACTGTACTTGGTCCGACTCGGAGGTGTTGATGTAACATTGGCAACTTAGGTAGTCCAGGTGATTGGCTGGAGTGGCCTAGTTGTTCACCTCTTTTGATTTGCCCCAATCTGATTATCATTATTTAGCATCTGCTCAGATGAGTTTTCATTACCCATTCTCAACCCAGATAGTGGTGGGGTCAAGTTGTAACTTCTACTTAATGCTCAGCGGGTAATGGATCAGCTTGTGGTGGATCTCATTCCGAGTCTCCATGTCACCCAGGAGTATAGCTTTATCTTCTTGTAGTTACTCTTATTCTTAATGTATGGCCATTATTCTCTTATCCCTATTGGATTAGCCCGAGATCTTTCCCTTTATCTCTACAGGGATTTTGGCATTACTAGCCATTTTCCTTCTTCCTCTGTCATACATCGAGTTTCACATCTTGTGAGTACCAACTCGGTATTCCAATTTTTCTGCTTTACAGATGCTCCCTTCTTGCTACTATACTATATCTTTTGTATACTTAGGTAACTGCTCGACTTATAGATAGTACCCTATATTATTTGTTTATCAGGATAAATTTTGGTCTTCTCTTTTTGTTTGAATGTATATATATGGTTCCACCTTTAATATGTACATTATTGTCTTGTGAAGTTCTGTCTCAACCAACACAGGTGCTTATGGTGTGTTTGTATTAAAGCTTTTAATTATCCTAACTCAGTTCATGGACTCTAATGAAAGTATTCAGGTTTCATTGGAAGGCCTGAGAGCTCTGATACCAAGTTGTCACACCCCAATTCTATACCAACCAGAATGGTGTAATGAACCGTCAATAAACCAACGGTTCAACCAGGATCTCGTATAGGCTATCTCACGTTGTTAAACCAAAATACATTCCACATTAATCAGAGGTAATAATGTAAATAGCGGAAGTCTTACAGATAATGAACTGAGGTCTAGTCATGATAAATAATTAATATTCCATTTATCTCCAAGTAACCAAAACATAATTAATACATATTACAATATCCAAATACAGAAATTAAACAATAAGCATATCCATAATTGAAACGCTAGCTTGACGAATCACAATAGTCCTCCATAGCTTTCTCATCATAGCCGCCACCCGTTTAAATGTCGGCTTGTTAACATAATCTTCAACCGTAATACCTGCAACATCAGAAACTAAAAGATTTGTGCGCACGAGGGTCAGCTCTCCAACTTGAGCTCAGTGAGAAAACAAAACAATGCAACAAACATATGCATACATTCAATTCATATCTGTGGTCTGGTTTATAAGTTTGCAATGTGCTATAGAAAGGTTCGGTGGCCGCCTCATCTCTATACACGAGTATGTGAAATCGCCCAATGAAAATGGCAGTGTCGACCCCACATGCACCCACCATGGATAATATACACCCCATGAAAACGGCATGGTTGTACCGGTGACCCATACCAACATGTAAGCCCCTGCTGGCGAGGGCTTGCAAACTGGGCTCGTAACTAACCAATCCTAATGTCAAACAGTGTACCCTAGGCCTCACCCCAGCATCCCTCAATACATCCATAGAGATAGAGCTAAGGCCCCCCCGACAGAGTCGAAGACTACACGGTCTGAGACCACCTCCCCTGATACCCTACGACGTAATAGTTCTGCTAAGGTAATGGCGATACGACGATGTCGATGGACATGACTTGAGTAGAACCATGACACAATATACATCCCATGAAAAAGGCATGTTTGTACCGGTTGATACCATCTCCTACCCGCACCATGTACACTAACCACACACATACATTCACATGCATATTCCTAACATCATCATCATCATCATGTTATAAATAAACAGAATTAAATATGTATAAACAATAATAGCAGGAATATTGGATGACATATTGAATGCACATACAAATATACACGCATAAAATCAGTCATGGCATTGGACTCAAGAAATAAAAACAGTTTATTATTAGTTAATTATTTTAGGTCTTGTTCCCTCACCTTTGCTTGAGTGTAGATCCTCTTTCAAGCTTTAAGAATCACTTTTATATCAATAGGAAAACCTAACAATTCGATAGATTTTAGTTAGATGTCATTCCGATAATTTTAGGCTTGTTTTTAAGCACGGGTCGCAGGACGGGTCGCAGGTAGGGTCGTAGATTGCTGCGACCCCCAGGGGAAGTGTTGATGCCAGGGTCGGATGTTCCATCGACCCTGGGTGCGACCACCCCATCCCTGGACTTTTCGAATCCTGGGGGTCGATCCTGTGGTCTGGTAGGGTCGATTCCCAATCGAACCCACGTGCAACCCCCCATGATTTGAGTCGACTTTTCCATTCTACAGTCCATTCTTTCATGTTTGGGTCCTTTGGCTTACTTCTATAGTCCATTCTATGATTGTTCTATGGCTCAAAACTCCAAGTTACTCACTTTTCATAGTTTTTCGTGATTTCCATTGGAATTCATCCATGGATGGATGGTATTAGGGTTTCTCCTAACCTAACTTCATCATAATCTATTCTAAGCTTTCAATTCAGATAGGGATTGAGGTTCATACCTTTTGTAGTCTGAGTTTCAAAGATTTCTCTGAGCTTCTTCTTCTACCTTAGCTTTTTCTTCAGGTTTTCCTTCTCTTCTTCTCTTCATTCTCTTCTCTTTCTTTCACTTTCAATTAGGGTTCTAAAAGGAGTGAAAGAGGCTTAGGGACGTCCTATTTATAGAGGAAAACCTCCCAAAATACGTCCCATTGAGTTTAGGAAAGGTCCCAATCGAAATTAGAAAAGTTTCCTAATTTTTGGTTCGTGCTGTTTTTTGCTGTTTTTCGGGGGTCGATGCTAGGTGGTCGATGGGGGGGTCGGACAATCCGAGACCCCTGCGACCCCCCGACCAAAAATCAGGGGTTGGACTTCTTTTGAGGTGGGGGTCGGCCCTGCCTGTTTGGGCATGCGACCCTACCCTCATTTTGACTGTTTTTGAGTAAAATTTCATATTGGGTCCTGGTTTTCTTCACACACTTGGTCCACTTGGCTCGACCATGATATGTAGACTGGTCACGACACGAAATGTAAGGTTAGACCGGGTTCGTGGCGTGCGGGTCTTACAACTGGGTAGGTGCGGTGCCATCCTTGTACCACTGGTCATGTTGCCGGACCCTTCCATTAGGGTCCAGGTAGGACCGGTTCGGAGTTTGGCTACAACCTTCCAATCGGAGTCCACAACCAGACAAGCCCAGAGGGACCCTGTCTAGGGCCATTTCATGCTTCGTGGTGACTAGTACCAGTATAATGCCATCACTTACAACTAAAAGCATAAGTGATTATTAATAAATCAATCAATCATGACAATATAGTAAACTAATGAACCATATTAATATTATAAGTGTGAACAATAGTGAGTCAAGGCAAGCCTCTGTAGCATAGAGGGCATGTAAATCTCACACGTCAAGTGAGGGTTAATTTGACCTTATTTCGTGGAGTGCTTTTAATCACCCTTCCTGTCTATGTTGTATTTATTTCCCTTACATGCCATCCAATAACTGTGAACTTTCATGTATATGCATTATTGATATTTATTATAATAAAATCATGATGTGTATTTAGCCTGTGTGGGATTCGAAATGGGGTTGAGGACCGTCGGACCGGTTGACCATATGGGCACTCCATTTGCATCGCCAAGTATCCTAGCAGTGTGACAACATCCAGTGGGGTAGTCATGGACTATGCTCACTGCTAGAGTATGGCAATAGGTGCACTTTGTATGACATTTAGGATTGGTTAGTTACATTGTAAGACCTGCAGTCCATGAACCCGGTCTAACATGGGTTATCGTGTAGTAACAGGTCTTCCTATCATAACCAGGTTGGACTAGATGGTCAGATGAAGTAGCCACGCATCAAGGTAACATCAAGGTAAATGTTTCTAGTTGTTTTACCTTGTCCGGTCTCACTTTTCTACCACCGGATAGTGCACCCAGACAGCTTAAAATACTAACTTATACCTTGTCCATTCGGATTGGTTGAGTTGTTTGGTCTCGCGGTTTGTGCTACCTGATAAGCAACTAGACAAACGCAGAATCGAATCCAAAAATAGGAAACTTTTCTAGTTTGGGTGGACTCCTTTCCATATAAGAGTTAGAGTCTTTTAAGGACACTCTCCTCTATATAAAGGCCCTTTCCTTCAATTAAAACTCTCTATTGACTCTTCTAAAACCCTAGAGATTGAGAGAGAAATCTGAGAGAGGAGCTCTGGAAAAGAAGAAAATTGTGAAGGAGAAGAAGGGAGAAGAAGGCTAGGGCAAGGAGGGATCATTTTTCTAACATGAATCTCCATCAATTTTTGTAAGTTCCTAATCATTGTAAATAGGTTAGGATGAACATAAAGTTGGGATCAGAATCGTTAAATACTATTAACTGATCCCAATATGTTAAGGATCTATTAATGTAGGGTTTACAAAGATCCATTGATAAGATTGTTGTGATAAACTAGGGTTACAACGAAAGACCTAACCCTAACCTGTTTCGGACCATAGAATGGTGTAGGATGAGCCCTAAAATGAGTCGAGGGATTGACTCTGGAGAGAGACAAACCAAGGAGTTAACTCGGACACCTTTTGGAACATTTTGGGATGTTGTCCGAAAGGATGTCCAAAGGCATTACTGTCAGACCGAACATGCTACTGGACATGTTACCGCACAAACTCATAGAAGGTCTGAAACTTGTCCATACTTTACAAATTCCAAGTGCCACCGGACAAGCGATTGGATACTCTTGGAAAGTGTCTCAGGGTTTGTCTGGATTGATGTCTGGCGTGGCTATTGACAAACCAGACATGCAACTGGATAATCAATACAGAGAACAATAAAATGTCAAAATTTAACCTAAATTCATCTTATTGTTTGTCTAGGATTCATAAGCAAGCCAAGCTAGACTCGACAACTCAAAGATTGTTAAACATCACTCAATAGGTGAGGGACAAGACCCCAAACTAATTGATTAATGATAAACTACCTTGCTTGTTGTTGATATGTTGTGTTTGTACATATAACATGTCATCCATATCTGTTATTATTGTTTATGCATATTTATTTATTATTCTTGTTATGATGTGATTGAGGATGGGCATGTGTTTGTGTGTGGTTGGTATGTTGAGTGGGGAGAGGTTGGAGCCTCAAACCATTCATCATACTGACATCATCGTATCGTCATTACCTTAGTGTGCTTAGTGCGAGGCAGGGTATCAAGAGGAGTGCTGATGGTGTTCGATCTATTAGGCTCTGGCTCTATCTATGTTTCGTATTAAAGGATGCTGGGGTAGGACTATGGATACAGTTGTGATGACATCTAGGATTGGTTAGTAATGTATCCCAATTTGCAAGCCCTCGCGAGTAAGGGTGTATGTATTGGTATGGGGTAGAGTATCAGGGGGGTGTTGGCAGTGTGCGATCCATTAGGCTCTAGCTCTATCTCTCTCTCATAGTGAGTGATATGGGGCGACAACAGTTTTGGTTAGAGCCTGACTGTTGGGTGTGCACACACTCTTGTGTATGGAAGTTAGGATTAGTTGTGTGATATGAAGCCTAACTTTACCATAGC
Source organism: Protea cynaroides (assembly GCA_028583415.1). Classification (NCBI taxonomy): domain Eukaryota; kingdom Viridiplantae; phylum Streptophyta; class Magnoliopsida; order Proteales; family Proteaceae; genus Protea; species Protea cynaroides. The sequence continues at coordinate 20,098,919 of CM053268.1, read as the reverse complement.
ACATTGCAAACTTAATCGGACCCAATAATTGAATGCTATATCATGCTTATTGCTTGGTGCATATTTTGTTTCTCACTGAGCTAAGTTATGAGCTCACCCCACCAATTCATATTCTTTTTAGTTGATGATGCAAGTACTACTATTGGAGATTTAGTCAATGAACATTCTGTTAGAAAAGTGGCAGCTATGGACGTGTAGTCGATAGAGAACAAGCATGACTCATCATGCGAGTACCTCTACTGCGTTTACCTTTAAGGTTTTACTTTTATGTTTGGGATTATAAGACATGTAATGAGTTATTATTATTTTATGTTTTGGTCTAAATTGAATAATTGGATTATTTATTAAATTATCATTTAGATTCTCTGTTCATTTTTAATGAAGACTTCTGTTGATTATTTATATATTCTGATTACGGTTCAATGTATGCTTTGATTATTCGCACGGTCCTATGTGATCCTGGCTTGAGCTGTTGGTTCTTTGAAGGTTTATTCACACTTCTGGTTCGACCAGAATTGGGGTGTGACAACTTGGTATCAGGCTCTGCTAATAAAAACTGAGTACATTAACCTGGGTCCATGAACTAACTTTGGATAATTAAAAGACATAATACAAACACATAATTAAGTACGTATGTTGGTTGAGACAAAGATAGTAAATAAGAGCATAATAGACAATATAAAGGGAGGAATTATATATATAATTAAATAAAATGTATTTCGACATGAAAACAGGGTACAGTCCATAAGCCGTACAGTTACCCTAGGATAAAAAGAAAAATGTAATAATGTCAAGAAACAAAAGAAAGGGAAGCTCTATTACTGGTTTGGTAGAGGAGGAGATGTGGGTTGGTCTCTATCGTAGTCCTCCTCGTAAGCCACCTGAAGCCAATGCACCTGCTCTTGGGTAGTACGAAGGCTCTCAGCAAGAGTTGTCACCCACTGATCCGTCGCCCACTGAGCATCAATCAGAGTCTGCTGACCCTCCATAAGGGCCAAGAGATGGGAGAAAATCTAATCAGAGACATACTGAGAAGGTCCAGCTACTGGTATGGGCTGGGGTACTGGAGGGGGAATATCATATACATCCATGAACAAGTGATCCTCTCTACCCTCAGCTACTACTGCCTCGGCTGCTACTGCTGCTATGGCTGCTACGCCTCTCAATAGTCGCTTGTATGCCTCTAACTCCTTGTCACTGATGATGACATCATGCAGGCCCATCTTGTAGATAGCCTCCCAATCCAGGTCCACCATGACCGTCTCCTCATACATCCACTAGCCTCCATGTCCACACCAAGGCGGTCAAGGAGGGTAGTGATCAGACAGCCATAGGGCAGGTTGCCCTTCAGTTCGGGCATCGTCGCACTATGCATGGTATGGATGAGGATGTAGGGCAAGCACACGTCTTGCCTAGTAGCAACGCAGTAGAGGAGGTACTGAGTTAGCTGGGATACCTCATTGTATTGACCACTCTAAGGTAGAATGTTGTGCTAGATAATGCGGTAGTAGACACGGGGAAGATGACACAAATTGACCACCTTCATATCTTGGTAGCCACCTTTTATGATCTGACACCATACCTCGCTACGGAGCTCCTCAGTTATATACTTGTGCTCCTTCGGTGCACAGTAGACGATCTCACTAGCATTAGAAATGCCCACTAGATCTGGTAGCTCCTGGGTATTGAATGAGATATCCATACCCTTCACCCTACTGGTGATGCAGAGTTCTCTACCTCTATCAAAATCATTGGGGTTGCCCTCCAACTCCAAGTTGTAGTAAAACTACTTCACCAGGTCTAAGAGGGTGGAGGCCTGATACTGAATCATAGGCAGCCAACCTAGTGCACCAAAGACTGCCTCCACATTGAACCTAGCCAACTCTTGCAAGTTCACAAAGTGCCCCACCTCAATACATTTGGCCTAAAACTAGGGGTACTGAGCCTTTGCCTTTGTCGAATGGAACTGGAACCCATCAAATAACCTCGTGGGTAGGGGTAGACCTCGCGCACCAAAAGGGCCAATGTTCTTGGCGGTGGCTCTTTGTCTAGACATAATGAACCTACGAGAATCAAATATATTATTCAAAATTTTAGAAATTTCGACGGCATAACGGCGTAAAATGGGCAAAAGTTTCAATCTCGCCCAATAAATGGACATGAGGACTTACGTCAAGGGGAAAACATATGAACACATCAAACCAGTAGTCAATTGATGAATAATGGAAAGAAATATGATAAATTTTGAAATTGTGCGAAAAGCCCCAATTTCTAGGGCACAAATTCAAAAATTTTAGGTTATTAAGAAACCAATTGACGAAAACCCAAATTGATCGAGGGCTTTCATTCAATGAGGCCCCAACATCAATCTTAAGAGGAGAAATAACATTTCCTAAGGTTGGAAAAAAATTTTAATTAAAGAAAAACTAGAAAAACATATCGAAACCCTAGAAAAACTTCAAAAGAAATGGTAGAAAGGGAAAGAGCTTACCTTGTAGGGGTTGCCACACATTTTGGCCAGAGGGAAAAATGCTTCAAGATTGTCTGGAAGGACTATAGAGACTCACTGGCACCGAGTGGAGTCATAACTCATAGAAAATAAAAAAGAAAAGTGGGAAAAAAATAACCTAACTGGTGGGTTTAAAAACTAAATCCGGGTTGTTCGGTTGGACTTTTTGACTTATAAAGTCAACCAGACAGTCGACTGGACAATCTACCGAACACTCTCGGGAAGTATCTAAGAGTTGTCTAGCACGTTGTCTGGCTTGGCAAATTATCAGACCGGGCAGTCGACCAGACAAAATTTTTTAACTGTTTGAATATGTCTGACAGGCTAACCAGTAGGCAAAAGTTGGATTAATCAAGGGACCGGTCAAGGGCGACTTGACAAAGTTTTTCCTGTATATGCTTTCTATTCCTTTTTTGTTGGAATTTTCATGAACTGTGTGAGACTAACCCTAAAAATATCTACTATGTAGCACAATTGTATCATACATGTTGGCCATGTAGATCCTTTGACGCTATTAGTCTGAAATGGCCGGACATAGAGGAAGTTGAAAAGGTCGTAACCCAACCCCACCACCACCACCTGGATTGGGAAGGGGTGATGAGAACCCAGCTGAGAAGACGTCGAATAATGAGAACTAGACGGGAGCAAATCAAGATGCAACTATCTAGGCCAACCAAAATATATTACCTAGACCACCTCCAGGGGACTTGGCTACAGTTGTAACCAATTTGACCCATCAAGTGCAAGAACAACATCAGATATTGATGGAACTGCGAGCAGCTTTGGGAAAGAACATACCTACCATTGCTAACGTTACACCAACGCCACAGGGCCAAACTAATACGGCACCAGTTGGTAGTAAGGCCATCCCTGCAACTCAGCAACAACAACAACAGATTCCTATGCTGAACACCCATGGATAGTACCAGGGTATATATCACAGTGGTTACCAAGGCGGATACCCATACCCATCACCAATGTATGAGATGGCTGTTCCACAGTAGAATGATTTAACAAGGTTGGTTGAATGATTTATGAATATGAAACCTCAGACGTTCTTAGGTAATGGGTCAAACCCACTGCGACCAGCATAGTGGATAGATGAACTGGAGAAGATCTTCTTAATGATGATCATAACAGAAGAATAGAAGTATTGTGCACCACTTACATGCTGTAGGAGAGTGCAAACCACTGGTAGAGGTCCATCTGCACCTATCTGATGACCAAGCACACTCAGGTGACTTGGGCCATATTCAAGGAGGCATTCTTCGAAAAGTACTTCCCTAGATACTTTTGAGATCAGTTGGACAGGGAATTCTTAAATCTGCACCAGAGACAGATGACTATGGACGCATACCAGTAGTGATATGAAGAATTGTTCTTCTTTGCCCCTACTAGCATTCAAGAAGAAGGTATAAAGATCCGATAGTTCACCATGGGACTTAGGGACAACATCCGTGAGCATGTACTAGGTTTAGAGAAGAACATCTACAATGAGGCAGTACAGATTGCCCGAGTTCTGGAGTCTAGAAAGGAAGAGAGCTTCTTCGCTCAGAATTGGGGATTAAAGATGCCTACTACTGAGACATCAACTGGGAAATGTTTGAAGCCTTTCCTACCATTCAGATCATAAGCAACGGTCGAGTCAACTAATATTGATCCAATGGTAGTACAATCGGGGCCCGATCAGGCCATCCAGAGCAAGTGTTACAACTGTGATCAGATAGGGCATTTCAAAACCCTGCCCCCATCTGGCAAGGTTGTTGTAGCAAGGGAAAGTGTACACAGTGACAAAGAAGGACGTAGCTGTATTACCTAATGTGGTTACATGTACAACTTAAAAAAAATTTCCACAGCATGCTTGTGTGTGCATATAGACCAAGTTAAAAATTACATGCACGGTAAGGGTAGCCGACATACCCACCAGAGTCCTCTTCGACTTTGGGGCTATCCCTTCTTTTTTGTTTGTCTCGATTGGTAAGAGACTAGATGTACCGTCAGACCTTAGACCAAAGATTTTTAATACGATTTCCTTTAGGACTAGAGGCAATGCTAGATGAATGCTATGGATCATGTCCGGTTCCTATTGATGGAAGGGAATCGGAAACAACCCTAGTTTGACTCGAGATAGCAGACTTTGACGTTGTCTCGGGAATGGATGGGTTCTCCTAACCTGACAGAGGACATAACCTTTGAGGTTGTACCATTGAGATCACAAGCAAGAAGGTGCAGCAACTCCATAATCAGGTTATCCTTTATGTCAGGGTAACCACCTGGGAAGAGGAGACCATAATGTGAAAAGAATATACCCACTTATTTGATTTAAAAGGTACGTTCAAATTTAGATGATGAAATTTCTTTTAAGGGTGGGGGAGTTTTAAGACCCGCACTCTACGAACCCGATCAAACATGGGTTATCATGTCATGACCGGTCTTCCTATCATAACTGGGTTGGACAAGATGATCAGATGAAGTAGCCACGCATCAAAGTAACATCAAGGTAAATGTTTCTAGTAGTTTTACCTTGTCTGGTCTCACTGTCCGGTTTATTGTTCGGTCTCACTTTTTGCCACTGGACAGTACACCCGAATAGCTTAAAATACTGAATTATACCTTGTCCGGTAGGATTGGTTGAGTTGTCCGGTCTCACGGGTTGTGCTATAGGACAAGTGACCAAACAAACCCAGAATCAAATCCAAAAATATGAAACTTTCCTAGTTAGGGTGGACTCCTTTCCATATGAGAATTAGAGTCTTTTAAGGACACTCTCCGCTATATAAAGGCCCTCTCCTTTAATTAAATCTTCCTATTGACTCTTCTAAAACCCTAGAGTTTGAGAGAAAGATCTAAAAGAGGAGCTCTAGAGAAGAAGAAGACTGTGAAGGAGAAGAAGGCTAAGCAAGGAGGGATCATTTCTCTAACAAGAATCTCCATCAGTTTCCATCAACGTCTCAAGAAACCAACAGTAAGTTCCTAATCACTGTAGATAGGTTAGGATGAACACGAGGTTGCGATCACAATAGTTAATGACTATTGACTAATCCCAATATGTTAAGGATCTATTGTTGTAGGGTTCACAAAGATCCATTGATAAGAATGTTGTGATAAACTAGGGTTACAATGGAAGACCTAACCCTAACGTGTTCCGGACCATAGAACAGTATAAGATAAGCCCTAGAATGAGTCGAGGGATCGACTCTGGAAAGAGACAAACCAAGGAGTTTAACTTAGACACCTTTTGGAACATTATAGGATTTTGTCCAAATGGATGTCCAGAGACACTACTGTCAGACCAGACATGCTACCAGACAAACTCACAGAAGGTCTGAAACTTATCCGGTCAGACTTTACAAATTCCAAGTCCCACCGAACAAGCGACCGAATACTCTTGGGAAGTGTCTCAGAGTTTGTCCGGATTGATGTCCAGCGTGGCTATTGACAAACCGGACATGCGACCGGACAATCAATCCAAAAAAAATTAAAATGTCAGAATTAAACCTAAATTCATCCTATTGTATGTCTAGGATTTATAAGCAAGCCAAGCTAGACTCAACAACTCGAAGATTGTTAAACATCACTCAACAGGTGAGGGACAAGACCCCAAACTAATTGGTTAATAATAAACTACCTTACTTGTTGTTGATATGTTGTATTTGTGTATATAACATGTCATCCAGTATCTACTACTATTGTTCATGCATATTTATTTATTATTCTCGTTATGATGAAATTGAAGATAGGCATATGTTTGTATGTAGTTGGTGTGTTCAGTGGGGAGAGGTTGCAGCCTCAGACCATTCATCATACCGACATTATTATATTGCCGTTACCTTAGAGTGCTTACTGCGAGGCAGGGTATCAGAGGGAGTGCTGGTGTGTGCGATCCGTTAGGCTCTAGCTCTATCTCTGCTTAGTATTAAAGGATGCTAGGGTAGGGCCATGGATACACTTGTGTTGACTTCTAGGATTGGTTAGTAACGTATCATAGTTTGCAAGCCCTCGCCAGTAGGGGTGTACGTGTTGGTTTGGGGCAGAGTATCAGGGGGTGCTGACAGTATGTGATCCATTAGGCTTTAGCTCTGTCTCTCTCTCATAGTGAGTGATGTGCGGCGAAAGTAGTTTTGGTTGAAGCCTGATCGTTGGGTGTGCTCATACTCTAATGTATGGAAGTTAAGATTAATTGTGCAATACGAAGCCTGATTTTACCATAGCACATTGCAAACTTAACTAGACCCAATGATTAAATGCCACATCATGCATATTGCTTGCTTCATATTTTATTTCTCACTGAGCTAAGTTGTGAGCTCACCCCACAATTCGTATTATTTTTAGTTGATGATGCAGGTACTACTGTTAGAGATTTCGTCAATGCACCTTCTATTGGAAAAGTGACAACTATGGACGTGCAGTCGGTGGAGAATGAGCATGACTCATCATGCGAGTGCCTCTACTACATTTACCTTTAGGGTTTTACTTTTATGTTTGGGATTATAAGACATGTAATGAGTTATTATTATTTAATGTTTTGGTCTACATTGAATAATTGGATTATTTATTAAATTATCCTTTATATTCTCAGTTAATTATTTAATAAAGACTTCCATTGATTATTTATATGTTCTGCTTACGATTGAATGTATGGTTTAATTGTTAGCATGGTCCTATGTGATCCTGGCTTGAGCCGTTGGTTCTTTGACAGTTCGTTCACACTTCTGATTCAACCAGAATTGGGGTGTGACATACATAGACCGCATGTTTGTAACCTTGGCCAATAGAGGGTTAGGTACTAATGTGGGGTTGGGGACGAGGGAGGTAACCTAGTGGTGTTTGTTGGAGCGTCTCCGACTACAGCCACCATGTACCAAACCCACGATGGGAGTCACGTGGCTTCAATGGGAACTGCTCGGCAGTACCGGGTAAGTGCCCATTGCATCTCTAAGTGTCCTAGTAGTATGACAGCATCTATAGGGGGGAATAGTCACGGAGTGTGCTCATTGTTGGGGTACATCCATAGGTGCACTTTGCATGACATTTAGGATTAGTTAGTTACATAGACCCCATGTTTGTAACCCTGGCTAGTATAGGGTTAGGTACTGGTGTGGGGTTGGGGATGAGGAAGGTGACCTAGCAGTGTTCGTTGGAGTGTCTGTGTAACTACATTTGTGATTTAGGGTTAGTCCGTATAGTTATTGTCAACTTTAGGGTAATATATGTATTTGACCAATATGTCAAGGGATCATATCAGTAATTTTTTAAGACTTTATTCGAGTTCAAACTTATGAGTTGTGTAAATTCTCTTGATCAAAAGTAGTGTCATATGAAAGTGAAAGAATTCAAATTGCATTTAATCAATGAAATGTAAATAGTAGAATTGATCAAGATATCATTTTGATTTTTTTTACTTAACTATATAAATGGTGTGAGGACGATGGTAGGAAATTAAGAAAAATTCCCTTTAATGATTAGTTATCCTCGTTTTTATGTTCAATTTATGAGATTCAAGTTTGTCTTCACTCAATGCATTCAATAGAGATCAAGAAGGCTTTCAACTTTGGATCTCATCCACTCATGCCGGTGAAGGCTAAAATTTGGAGTCGCCACCTAGATAAGGTCTAGGACCTATAAATGTTGTTCCTCACTTGGAGGAACTCTAATGACTCTGTAACTCAATGGATCGACTCACTCATTCACCAAAGGCGGATAAGCGTCAATTTATGAGTTGGGAAGGTGTTAGACACCCAACTCACCCGATCATTGACCGACCTCCCTATATTCTATCCTTTCCTAAATTTATGCACACTTTTGGGTTATGTAACCTAAGCTATACTATACATGGGTATATTAGATGTATCTCTAATTCTCAATAGTCCAATTCTCATTAGTCCAAAGATACTACACTAATGAATTAACAATTCTACAATTGAAGATATATAAAAGAAAGACATATGAATAAACAAACAAAAGAGTAACTAACAAACAAGGAATGATATACAAAAAAAATCAAAATACAAAACAAAATAAATAAACATCCACAAGATCTTTTGTTTTGTTCTTTGACAATCTTCAAAATCTTTTGTTTTCTTCTTTGACATTTGAGTAGTAATATAAGTTGTAAAATCTAGGACACTGTCGACTTCAGTCCTAAAAAAGCAGAACAATGATCTTGGGGATAGAGAAAGACCAACTATGAATGACAAGGCTGAACCTGAGCTCACTGTTGTCTTAAACAAACCGCAAGTTCCACCAGTTCTTGGGCCTTTTATTGTTTTCTCACTGCTGGAAGATGACTGAAAGGTGATTAAGCTTACCTCTATAAGCCCTCAAGCTGGAGATGGCATGAAGTAGCTTACTTCTATCTTTATTTTAAGATTTTTGACATGGCGATCAAAATGCCGAGTATGAAAGCTAGTGTTTGAGAGATAAGTTTCTAGAGGTTGATGTAGAAAATGAGAATTGGATAGATGATAGGCTCAAGGAATATATTGTAGATCTTTAAAAGAAAAGTTAGTATGTCACGAGGCATCTGTAGGAACCTTGCATGAAACAATCACAACTTATGTTTTATAATGTCTTTATTATAAAGACTAAACTTTGAAATTCAGTGCCAGTTTAACCTACTCTCTATTGCCATTGGGAAGTTGTCAAATATGTAAGTGATCATCTTCAATAAAGTTGTGAGTTTACGATTTTGTACATATGATGTTTTTGGTGTGGAATGTGGTACAGTGAATGTATGTAAATGTGGATTATAAGAATTTTTTATTATAGGGAAAAGAAACTTTCAAATCAATTTTATGTAGTTTTTGTTTTAAAAAAAAACATTTTAAAGATGGTAATAATAAACCGTCGTTAAAGTGAAATAATATAGGATGGAATTTAGTATCTTTCGTATATATCCTGATATTTACAATGGTTTTTTCCCCTCATTATTAAGAGAATTAGCGACGGTTTTCGGTTTTTTAATACCGTTGTAAATACTTTTCCAGACGACTGCCTATTCCTATTGTTAACATTTGCGTCGCTTGCATATATGATGCTAATGTGACTATATACGACGGTAAATAACCATCGTAAAAGGTTTTATGAGAAGGTAAAAACCTTTTACGATGAAAAAAATCATCGTAAAAGGTAAAAAAATGTTGTAATGAGATTACGACCGGGTTTGGGCAATATCCCAAACTGCCTACGTATGCCCAATGGAGGGAATCATGCCAAACATAGTTCGGGCGGGTTTGTGAATACCAAGTGTGTGAAAGAAGTGATGCTTCCAAAATATTAGAACACATCCAAAGGATGAGATGCTCCAATAATGGTGGAAAACATCTCGGTGTGCGGTACTCTTACCATAAGGAGTCCCCTCGATGAGGTAGTCCTTGAATAATGGAACTTACCTCGGACGAGCGAGTGTGTGAGCAACAAGTGATGCTTCTAATATATTGAAACACATCCAAAGGGTGAGATGCTCCCACAATGGTGGAATACATCTCATTGTAGAGGTACTCCTACCATAAAGAGCCCCTTGATGAGGTAGTCTCCGAATAAAGGAACTTACCTCGGATGAGCGAGTGTGTTTGTAACAAGCGACGCTCCCAAAATATTGGAACACATTCGAAGGGTGAGATGCCCCTACAATGATGGAACACATCTCGGTATAAGGTACCCTTATCGTTAAGAGCCCCCTCGGTGAGGTAATCCCTGAATAAAGGGAGTTACCTCAATTTAACCAAGTGGGATACAAAAGTTATGACTGCCTACGTATCCTAAAAAGGGAATCAGGTCGACCTAGTTCCCCTTGATTGACAAGCTATGGACACGCATGGTCAACACTCAAGAGGCCACTGCCTCAACTCCCCACATATGGGGCTCAACTAAACTCATTCACATCCCAATCTTGGGGTAACCAGGTGGACCCCTATCGGTCTACCAATCCTATGCATAGATCTACCCAACGCATGTTTCATTAATCATGCCTTTATACAAGTGAACTCCCGCTCACTCTTGGATCCAATCCTAAGGTTGGGTGGGCCTCATTCTAAATGGGCCCACATGGGTCAGATCTTGGATCCTATGCAGGGGTTGGAGTACTCATTGGAGTCCCCTAAAAAATCACAGCGAAATATCATAGTCATTCATGTGGGGCCTGTGATGCACCCTGCACAGTTTCCCTAAACATGCATTTATTGCATTGGATATCCAAATGGGATACATCCTTTGGGGTGGGGACCACATGTTGACATAATCATCCAATCTAGACTAAGCATATATACATGTAACGATTCCAAGCATGATGTAAAACAATCAATTTCAACTAAAATGGACACATGAATTGCATTAAACATGACATACTGATACTCTGTCACAAGATAGATTATAGCAAAAATAATGTCATGTCATATTAACCATATGGGCCGAATCAGCCCATCACAAACAAAACTGGCTCAAGAGAAGGTGGAATCCAACTGAAACACAACTCAAATGAACCTAAACCAAACTAACTGGCTTAACCTTAAGCCCACCTAAACCAAACCAACCTAGACAAGCCCAACTTAGACCTAAACCTGACACCATGGCCCAACTTCATTCAAAACATGGGCCAAACCCAACCAACAGCCCAACCTATGTGAGCAGAACTCAAAGGACTCGAACCACCCTATACTAAACCAGCCCTAAACAAACAGTCCTAGACCTAGACCAAGAGACCCTAACCAGAACCCACTTGGGCCTGAATAAACCAGGCCTAAACCAGCCTCAATCCCATACCTAAACCCAACCAGCCCATAACTGAACCAAACCAACCAATGAACCTGCAGCTAGACAAAACCCGAACCCATACCAGACTAGACAGACCTGACCTAGATCAGGCCGAACCTAACAGACCTAGACAGACCCAACTTAAACTAGGCTAGCTAACCCAAAACCCAATAGGCTTGAACCTAAATTGGCCCGAAGCCAACCTCAACCAAACACAGAAAACCAAACCAAACTAAACTGGACATGGCTGTTAAGAATAACTAAATCATACTAAATCAGATTCATATCATGCATTTGTTCATAAGAAAAGAAGAACTAAAACAAAATAAAAACCATTTTGTCCGAGGCTATGAAAGGAATAATATCATAACCAAGCATAAAACTAAGCTAACAGAGTATAGACTTATGTAGAAATTAACAAACATGCCTAAATATACACATGAACAGGGACAAAGAGAAACAAATCTAGACTTGCATTTACTGAGATGTGCTAAGTTAGATATATATATATATATATATATATATATTGCTAAAGGTCAGTAAATGTATTAAATTAAAAAGGATAAAGTATTACGTGTTACCTACTAGTAATACCCCACCTTCAGCATTGCCATCGGCTGCGCCTAAAAGGGACCAAAGCTAGAAAAACGTTTCTTGGGTCCCTAATTAGGAAGAGATTGCATGAGAGAAGAAAATAAAGAAAGAAATCAAAAGGAAGATCTATAGAGAAAAGAAGAGTAGAGAGAGGCTTGGGCTGGATTAGCTGAAGAGAGTGACATGGTAAGAACGGAAAGGAGAGTAAAGAGAGAAAGGATTGGGGGATGGAAAGAAATTAGTGAAGGAGGACTAAGAGATTAATAGATTTGTGTAGGACCGAGATGAAAAGAAAAAGCTGGGTCGGTGGTGACTCAAATAAGAGGATAGGAAATCATTAAGGAATGGAGAATTTAGGAAAGAAGTTGAAAAGGAAAAGAAAAGATTGAGAGGCAGAGAAAGATCGATTGTGAGATCAATAAAAGAGAAAAGAAGGAGGACTCGAGAAAAAAAGAAAAAGAAAGAGATCGGTGAGATCAAGAGAAAGGGAGATGGAGTGAGACAGAGAGAATGATAGAGAGAATAGGTTTTGGGAGAACCAAAAGGGAGAAGAAGAAAACTCAAGAAAAACAAAGATGAAGTTGGAACTGAGTAGAATCAAAATGGAGAAGAAGAGGAAGAAGAAGGAGAGCAGGGAAGAACCCTCTGAAACAAAGGTAAGCTCTCACCCCGTGCCATTCTTCTTATCTAGTTACCTGCATATCCACTTTTCCCAATCCTGTACACCTGTAAAGCCATTAGCTCACCATGCCACACAATTGTACCCTTACACACCTGTCAAGCTGATACCCATAAACCCAATGAATATTGCTGTTATACCAACTCACCAAAACCGCTCCAACCAATCTGCTATCTCCATACACCTGTTGTTCACAATCCCAACTCCCACTCACCACCTGGTCATTCCTTATATAAAACCCAACCTAATCCTCCATTTGTCAAGCTACACAGCCTTGTCTACTTATCTCAAAAACCTAGCAGTGACCATCAACTCCCTTTTATTCTCCATCATTGTTAGGGAAAAATATAATGGATTTAATCTTAACTGAGTAAAAAGAATATCAAGATAGAGCAACGAGGACCGAACATGTGTCGCCCATCTAAAGGATGGCTAGTTCCCTATAAAGATTGAGAAATCCTACCTAAAGGTATTTCAAAAGGGGTTATTCGATAGAAATCCCGCTTAAAGGTATTTGGAAAGGGGTTATTCGACCAATAGACATATGGGATGGCGGTAGGTGGGCATTAAAAGTGCTGTCATCAATGCTCGTAAATGTCGACAAAGAAAAAAAATGCTAGATGTGTTGATTCAATCCGCCCCTTGCCTACTCTATAGACCAGCAGAGAAGAAAATTAAAAGAGGTCGAATTCGCTCGAATTCTAGATAATGGCAGTTACATGTAATGACCGACTAATGATGTGGACTGATAGGTGGTCAAAAAGCAGGGATTAGACAGGTGTGCACCGCCCCAGGGGGTCGTAGATCTTGTCCTACTCTGTCCTACAGGATGGATTGATGGAGATGGTGGTAGGTAGAGGAAGCTTGCTCGATAAGCTTCTGGGTTATTTTAAAAATATCAAGAGATCATTCGTCACAAAGGATCCAAGTTTTACACTCTCAAGGTACCTTTACTTTGCTGAATCTTTTCTAGAATTCCCAATCCTCAGTTCTTTCTCTGGTAGTTTACACTCATTTGCAAGTTATGCTTTCGTAGTCACCCTTTTACCATGATGAATTAAAAGGGAAGGGTTTGAAAATAACTCTTGTACCTCAGTACCCTCTCTTTAAGGAACTTAGGTATCTTATTCCTGAGTTCCATTCTATTTGTCCTGGACCATACTGACTTAGGCATCGGAGTGGCCACGGGGTAAAACCCACCCACCTCACTGTGTGTTCTTGATCTGCAGATATGTGGCAGCATTTTGTGCATTAGGCGAAATCCAACGACAATAGATTGGCGCCCACCGTAGGGCCTGACGTACTTTGTTTTTAAGAGCCTCTATTCCTTTTAGTTCATCCGGTCCCAAAACTCTTGTTTTTTTAAACATTTTCTTGACTGTTAAAGTTCCACCTATGGCCCCTACAAAAAGGGCCAAAAGTGCCTACAATCTCAGAGAAACCCAAGCTCGTCAGGCTGGAGGTCATGTCCGCCAAAAGCCTATGGATATTCCCTTGGGCCAGAATGATGCGATCTCGGAGGCCCATGTCAATGAGGGAGGGGAACATGACCCCTCTTCTCAGTTTGTTACTCAAAGCCAATTCGACTACTTGACACAACAGATTGCTGCATTGATGTATTTAATGCAACAATGCCCAGCAGCTGTCCCTGGTGCATCGGCACCCCCAGTAAATATTGGAGAAGTGCCTTAAAGATCGTGAGGGTGTCGACAATCCCTTCGTTGGGCATAGTCTCGTTCCCATCAATCAGTCTATTCTCACCAGCATCGAGGACCCAGAAGATCTTTTCGAGAAAACAGCTTCAAGAACATTCCAAGGTACGCTCCCACAGAAGTTATAGTCTGCAGTCATGTATCACCTACTGAATCTCACATGTCCTCCATACACGATCTATTGGGACCAAGGAATGGAGGGGGAGGAAGGGCTCGAAGGGGGGTCGACACCACATATGATGTTAACCTAGAGGCATAAAGACGGGTTGATATGACCCAGTAGGCCATAGAGACAGCCCAAGCTAGGGTCGATGTTTCTCGACAAGAGAGCTACAGCCATGCCCCCACCAGTCCCAGCTATCGCAGTCCCTGATGAACATATAGCCAGGCTGGAGCAGCAAGTGAAGGATTTGATGGAACGAACACAGTAGGTGGAGAAAGGGGTCAACTCCAAGGCCCTTGAAGATTAGGGCATTGAGACAACCCTGTCTGACGAGATAATGCAGCATCCACTTCCTAATAACTTCGTCTTCCCAAATGTGGGGTGGTACGATGGCAAGACAGATCCAGAGCGTCATCTGACAACTTCAAAGTGGGGATGGTCATCTATGGTCATCATGATGCTCTGTGTTATGGAACTTTTCCATCTACTTTGAGGGACGCTGGAAGGACCTGGTTCAGCAATCTTCCTCCTAAGTCTGTCAGATCCTTTAAAGAGATGAGCGATCTATTCCTCTCCCATTCCAAGGTAGTCGAGTAGTGAAGAAGAACTTGTCACATCTAATGGCGGTCAAGCAAGGTGAGACCGAAACCCTTCGGTCATTCATCTCAAGATTTCTCACTGTAGCTGGGGAGATTAAGGATATCTAACCAGACTCGATTGTAGTGACCCTGTGCAAAGCTACCGAAGATGAAAAATTAGTATTCTCTTTGAACAAGAAGCAGCCTCACACACATGCTGAAATCTTTAATCAACGCGAGCGATACACCATAGGAGTGGAGGCTGTGGCTGCCATACCCAATGATATCACCAATAGCTCGGCTGGCATGGAGAAAAATAAGTTAGAACCCTCTGAAAAGGCCCCAATGGGAAATGAGCCATTTCAATTTATAGTTTCGCATGGAATCCTTCGAAGACCTCTATCCAGATTTTCCACATCCACTTTGAAGAACACTAAAAATGAAGAATAATGGAGCTTGAATCATCGAATTTGGACGTCAGATGAGCAAGATATGAGGAAATGAAGTTTAAATAATTAAACTTACGATAATTTGCATGCAAGCCCCTGGATATTTATTATTATTTTCCAGAAAATCCCCTTGTACTTATTTTCGGACTAAAATCATCATATCTTCTTATTTAGACATCAGAATTAAGTGATTCTAGTCTCATTTCGAAGGTATTTCCAAGACCTATGCATCTATGCAAGTTGCAGCCCATGACCTTGCTGTGGGGCCTGCCAAAAATCTTGTCAAGGTCGTAGAAAAAAATCTAAACCTTGCACTAGGATCCATAAACTTGCCGTATGGTTTCACTTAAACTTCTGGACACTGGTGATCATCTCAGTTCTACTTAAAACACCACAGAGAGCATACGGGGACTAATCGATCGATGGATTTAAGAGAGTTTCACTTGCCTCCCCTGTACTTTTCCAAACTTTCTCTTACCTCTCTCACTTTGCTGTCTACACTCCAATAAGACTTTGTCTAGCTGGGAATGGCAAAAATGGGGTGTTTACAGGAAGGTAGATTCAAATTCAAGCTTTGACAGCTTGGAAAGACCGAGCCATTTTGGCCGAGTGTAACTGTTCGGATAAGCCCCTAGGCCTAGCCAAGACACATGGCCGGCCCGAGGGTAAATTCAAGACAAGACAAGGAGCAAGCCGAGCCAAACGGGCCAACCATAACTGTTCAGACAAGTCCCTAGGCCGAGTACTGCTAGGACAAAACAGCTCATCCAAGCCAAGCCAAACGGGCCGATCAAGAATGCTAGGACAAAATAACTCATCCAAGCCAAGCCGAATGGGCCGACCATGACTGCTTGGACAAACCCCTAGGCTGAGCCGAGACTCATGGTCAACCCAAGGGTAAAATCAAGACAAGACAAGGAGCAGACCAAGCTATAATGGACAAGAAGGACCGCACAAAGCATTCCCCTAGAACAGGCCGAGGCAAATGGCCGATGAGGGTGTACTCGACTTTAAAATTTCTTCAGCTTGGACAGGCCGAGCTATATTGGCAGAGAAGGAACATGTGGACCATTCCCCTCGGACAAGCTGAGGCAAATGGCCGATGAGGGCTTATTCGACTTCAAAATTTCTTCAGCTCAGACAGGCCGAGCTATATTGGCTGAGAAGGAATGCGTAGACCATTCCCTTTGGACAAGCTGAGGCAAATGACCGAGCCGACCCTAGAATACCTAGCAGAGTCAAAAATGTCAGCCCCGAACCAAGAATACTGAGCCGACTCAAGAATACTGAGTCGAGACAAGAATACCAAGCCGACCCAAGAATACAGACCCAACTCAAGAATACCAAGCCAATTAAAAAATGACCTAGTCGAACAGAAATGCCGACGCAAAGACCGTCCGAACAAAGACTCCGAACAGGGACTCCAAACCAACGCAAGCAACCCCAAAACTCCAAGTGAAAATTTGAATTTTGAAAAATGGGATCCTAAAGTAGCCTCTTCAAATTTGAATTTTGAAAGATGGACGCCTCGAATAAAGCGCTGAATGGACACGTGGCATGAGGTTAGTGGCTGGAAGATGAGTAGCATTAGATGTCTCCCTATGAAGTATTGTTCCGTCTAGCGGGTTCTGAGTGGCGGTATCCAGGAACCCAACCCAGAGCCTGACTTGGAAAAATAGGTTGTCGGATTTTTCAACAGTTAGGTTCCAAGAAGATTGGTTTAAGTTGCTTCTTTTTAGCATTTGCTTCGAAGAGTTCCACTTCCATCCGTTGTTTTCTAAGTTAAGCTTAGATGATAATAGCAACAACGGATGCAATTTTAAATGTGGAGATAACCGTATTACAATGGAGCATGCCATTCTGTTAAGTACCCTTGCAGAGAGTTTAAACAAGAAATTGGTTGAAATTTTTGTTTCCAATGATTTCACCCTTTGTGCTCTTGGAATACTGAAGAGAGCAGTTGGGATTCTCGATTGGGTCTCCAAGGGCAAGTCTAGACTTCCAACGGGCTCTGCTGCAATCGATGTTCTTGAGTACTTACTCGCCATTATGAGGGATATTTGTGTACAGGACAAGATGGGGAACTCCGAGAAGGATAACTCAGCTGATGTTTTACTGTCATCAGGACTTGTAGAACTTATGTTAGATTTGCTTCGTGAACTTGAGCCCCCTGATTATATCAGGAACTCCATCAATCAAAGCCAAAGCTGTGAAAAACGTGAAGGATCGCTCAAGCTCTACCCCTACAAAAGATTCCAGAGGGGTATTATTGGTGTGATTGGGAATTTCTCATATCGTAGGAAACATGTACGAGATAAAACTTGGTAGAAGAATCTATTGCAACAGTGTGTTACTGATAAAGATAACCCTTTCTTGTGGGAATGGGGTATTAGGACAGTAAAGAGCTTATTGGAAGGAAATGTAGAAAATCAATGGGAAGTTGCACAACTGGGGGTTCAAGGGTTCGTTGATATGCCTAAATTTGTAGCACATGGTTAGCGAGTAGAGGTAGACCCAAAAACTGGTCGCGCCAAGCTTGTTAATGTCACTGCTATTGAAAAAATCCCAAGCGATTGATAAGAATTTGGACTAGACAATATTATTAATTTTTTTTTAGAAACTAGATGGTATTATATGTCTCCTATGATGAATGATGATGGCCCCCCTATCCTTGCATCTTTTCTGTCCTAATTCTAGAAAATTTGCAGAAGGGATGGACAAGGGTTTTGGATAATGGATAGAGAAGAACAACCAGCGTAAAGGTGATAGTGAAAACTTGTAGTTAAGGCAAAATGTCCAAAAAAAAAAATAGGGCGTGGAAGGTCTGAGCAATAGCGACCGAGGCATTCTACTTAGCCCAGTTCATTAGGACATGTCAAGCAGAATGTCTAAACAAAAAAAAAAAGCGCGGACGTACCAAGCAGTAGCGGTTGAGGCATTCTACTCAGCCCAGTCCGTTTGGACAGGCCAAGCAGATTGTCAGAACAAAAAATAAATAAATAAAATAAAAAGAAGCATGGACGTACTGAGTAGTAGTAGCCGAGGCATTCTACTCGGCTCAGTCCGTTAGGACAAGCCCAAAAAAATGTTCGAACAAAAAAAAAACATAGCGACCTAGGCGTTTGGCTCGATCCACTCTGTTCTGACAGGCAGAGTGGAATGGCCGATCCGAAAAAAAAAAAAACATTCTGGCACAAAATAGGTTAAGGAAGAATCCATCGTGATTTTTTCATCTCGGACATGCCAAGCTACAGGATACCTTTTTACGCAAAGACCGTCGGACTTGCTCGGACACCTTTTTACTCAGTCTCAAATTGGTATTTACTATAACTTTCCTATCTTGCTTAACATCTAAAGGTCAGGCTTAGCCCTGATTATCTGTGACATAGAATTTGATTTTAGCACCAAGGTCATGGGGCAACAAGGCAACCCCACCTTTGCCCTGTTCATTTCGTCTGCAGGTCGGACCTAGCGAAAGACCAAGTGGGCGGATTCTAGTGGCAACAATACCGATATCGATATAAATGGTACAGTACCAATTTAGGTATAGGATTTCAGTATCTTGACACCCTTAATTGTTCCATGTGTTAAAAAAATTAAAAAAATAATAAATAAATAAGAGAGGTTTCACTGGAGGTTACGGGCAAGGGTATTACCTGGCTCTACCATCAGGGCATTGCTTTGGTCCTACTCTACCATCAAGACATTGCCTTGAAGGACAATAATTGTTTTGTGTATTATTTTTATGTTCTCTATATAACTACGCTGTCTATGTGATGCCACCCCTCATGCATATTTAGGTTTGATCATCTGCTCATTCCCAATCACTATGGAAACACCTTTTTTTTTTGGTAGGACAGTGGAAACACTTTAACATATGAACTCCATTAGATTTGAGTTTTACTTTATTTTATTATATTCGTGTTGCTTCAATATTTAACATATTTCACATGACACAGCTAGGTAGATCGTCACATGGCACAACTAATTAGACTGTTAGGAAAGTCTTCCTCAACAAGCTACGCAAATAAAATTTGGTGTTTCTTATTTGAGAGGTGATCTCTCCATTTACTAGTTTGAACAGAAGAAAGAATATCACAAAAAAAAAAAAAAATCATAAACACGCTATTTAATATGGGTTACGTTTGTTTTGACGTAAGATTTTACATGTAAAAAAATTTTAATATTCGTTTTAAGAGGTAATTGATTTTACATCAAAATAAATGGAACCATAATAAAAACTACTAATCACAAAAATTTGGATTCTACTTCAAGCTATTCTAGGATTCTGGATTCTGGTTCAAATTTGGATTCTACTTCAAGCTATTCTAGGATTATTTTGGAATAGAAACTTGTTTGATAACGCAATTCTGAAATGGATTTTAGAGCATCTTTGGATTAGAAACATGTTTGATAACACACTATCCCTCCAATCGAAGTCTAGAAAAACAGTCATAGTAGTGGTGGTGGGTGGTGGTGTTGGTGGTGGTGGTGGAGGCAGCAGTGGTGGTGGTAGTAAAGGTGGCGGCGACGGTGGTGGTGGCGGTGGTGGTGGTTGTGGTGGTGGTGGTGGTGGTTGTGGTGGTGGTGGTGGTGGTGGTGGTGGTGGTGGTGGTGGTGGGTGGTGGGCGGTGGTGGTGGTGGTGGTGGTGGAGGCGGCGGTGGTGGTGGTGTTGGTAGTGGTGGTAGAGGTGGCGGCGGTGGTAGTGGTGGTGGTGGTGGCGGTGGTGATGGTTGTGGTGGTGGTGGTGGTGGTTGTGGTGGTGGTGGTGGTGGTAGTTGTGGTGGTGGTGGTGGTGGTGGGTGGTGGGCGGTGGTGTTGTTGGTGGTGGTGGAGGCGGCGGTGGTGGTGGTGTTGGTGGTGGTGGTAGAGGTGGCGGCGGCAGTGGTGGTGGTGGTGGCGGTGGTGGTGTTGGTGGTGGTGGTGGTGGGTGGTGGGCGGTGGTGTTGGTGGTGGTGGTGGTGGAGGCGACGGTGGTGGTGGTGGTGGTGGTGGTGGTTGTGGTGGTGGTGGTGGTGGTCAAGTGATAGTCATGTTAGTGTCGATTCTTTTTTTTCTCTTAAAAAGTTGATCCAACAGCTTGGAGCAAGTATTTATGACTCCAAAATTTTGGATTATGGAGTCATTCTGAATCCGGTTCACTCTGTGGGAGTTGGAATCTAACTGGACTTATCAAACACGCTTCTACTCTAAAATGGCTCCCTGGGAGCCAGAATCCATAGAATCCAGAAACAGAAGTTTTATCAAACGGGCCCAAGCGTCCAAGCAGGGTAAAACTGTAATTGAGACTCTGGCTAATGAATTGGCTAGGTTAGTTGCAAGATAATGCCTTAGTAGTGTCGGGTTTGATGATTTTCCTGTTTTGGAAGCTGAAGTTTCTAATCGTTGAGATGTTGTGCTCAGCGTTTGAGATCAAGGAATCGGGTAAGGGATCGATCTAGTAAATCCAGATCAGTTTGAAAATTCTTTTATTTTTTTTCTTGAACACCCCAAACGATCCTTGCCAAGTGCTGCATGGATCAGCCGATCCAGACCAATCCGATCTGATCCCTAAATCCATGGATGTGCTTGTTGATGGTATTGAATGAAAGATTTGATGGGATATGATAGGAACTTAAGTATTTTTTTTCTTTTTTGGTGCAGAAAATGATAACTAATGAAATAAAATTACATAGAAACAAAGTTGGACTGTGCCATTAGGTAGTGGTTTGTCCTGTTCTATCAACCGATTCAACAAACATTCCAACTTTTGACTAATTGGCTACTTTTGTATGTTCAATCTCGCATCCATGACTCGGTCAACTCGGCTAATGCAACACAAGACGACCCACCGTCACTCATCGCAGCCTTTGCAGCATCTCTCATTACCATAACTCGGTCCCTGAGAGCTTTCCCTTCCTCTGAGTCCATCATCTGTCTAACCCGTTTCTCGACCTCAGCTGCACTCACAAACCCATCTTTCCCCTCATCCATTGGTATAGCCAGCTTCATTTCCATCAGAAACACCCTGTTCATCCGCTGCTCGGCATAGAGCGGCCATGCTACCATAGGGACCCCAGCATTAACAGCTTCCAATACTGAGTTCCAACCGCAATGAGTCACAAACCCACCCACCGATTCATGACTCAGTACCGCTGCCTGTGGTGCCCATGACTTCACCACCAGACCTCTGTCCTTAGTCCGTTCCATGAACCTTTCTGGCAGTAAAACATCGAAGTCAGGATCCTGCGGCGGCGGACTGCGGACCACCCACAAGAATCTGTGACCACTCTTCTCCAACCCAACTGCAATCTCCTTCAATTGAGCCGGGGAGAACAAACCAAAGCTACCGAAACATAGGAAGATGACACTGCAACTAGGCTGTGAGTCGAGCCACATCAAACACTTGGTGGCATCATTGTCACCACCTGTTTGATCATTGTCAGCAATGAGTGGTCCAATGGTGTAAACTGGTGGGGATGGACAAATTCCATCAGATATTGCTTTGATTGCCGTGGGTTCAAGAGTTTCAAAGGTGTTAACAATGATTCCTTTTGATTTCTGCATGTGGGTAGCCATATCTAGGAAGAATTTATAGGTACTAGAGGTTCGATCCAGCATTGCTTGAGGCATGTCACAGGGTGGGATGGGTGGAACACCTGGGAAGTGGAGATGGGTGTTGAGATCTTTGAAGCTCTTAGTGGTGGTGTTGTGAATAATTGGGAAATAGAGGAGAACGACAAGACCAGCAACACCAGAGGGTAAGAAGTAGTAAGTGGAAATGTTGAGAGAAGAGGCGATATCGAGAGCAGGGCTGCAGAAGAAGTCGATGACAAGGGCTCGGATGGTGGAGGTGAGGGAGATGGTGTTGAGGGCGTGGTGGACGTTTGGGTTGTTGAGACGAATGAGGTCGAAGGGGAGGCCGGATTCATGGTTAGTGGAGGATGGAGGGAGAGAGATGGTGGGGAGGTTGATGAAGATGATGGATGGGGTACTGGTGGAGATGCGGTGAATGTAAGGAATGGTGTGACTGGAAGGTGGAGTGATGATGAGGATGTTGATGGTGAAGGAAGGGTAGTGATGGAGGAGGAGTCTTCCGAACTCCACCATGCAGATCAAATGGCCGATCCCCGGAGACGAATACAATACTATGCTGTCTTTCATCCTTCTCGGTGTCTGTCTGTGTGTTAGAGAGAGAGAGAGAGAGAGGTGTAAATTCTTCCAACTCTTCCCTGGTTTGTGATCGATGGAGTTCCCTCTTCTTTATTTATTAGAAAAAAAAAATCAACTGCCCCCGGCCCATAATACTTTTGAAACATCACCCACCACCGGAGGAGACGGAAATCAGCTTTAGATATTTTTACCCTTTTTGTTTTTAATTGAAAATTTTTTAAAACTAATAAAATTACTAATATAACCCTTCTCTTTCCTTTCCTCTCTCCCTCCTTCATTGTTCTCCCCTCTTGTGTGGCCATTGCATTCAGGGCATCTGAACCACGGGGTTTGGCCGGAGAAAACAAAGAAGATGACAAGATATCGTTGAAGAAGGTAGGAATCAAAGAAGAAAATACGTTTGGTCACCGAAAACCAAACCATATAAAATTGTTACATAAAGGAATGAGGAAAAAGTTAAAACTAATTTACCAACTGTAAGAATGAAGAACCGCAAGAACTTCTCAAGAATCGAGGGTCTGAATACCTCAAGAATTTCAAGAAGAAATTACCGGAAGCCAAAAGTTGGAGATGGAGGTCTAAAAAGCCTCAAGAGATGGGGTCTGAAAAGCCTCAAGAAAAAAAAGGAGTAAATAAACCCTAGAAACAAAGAACGTAGAGACGTTTCACCAGAGGAAAACGATAGGATAAGTCGATTTCTTCTTCGATTCCTACCTTTTTATATCTTATCTTCTTCTCTACTTTCTCCGGCTAGACCCCATGGTTCAAATGCCCTGAATCGAAAGCTTTTGAATTCAAGAACTACAAAGTGATTGATTCGTTCTCGAATCCTTATATCACTTCAGAGAGAACCAGTCGAACAGCGACGAAGTTAAAACAATCATAAACCAATCGATAGGATATCTGACCTGAAAGTGGACGCGGCGAAAAGCCCTAGTTCTTCAAGGGTTTCAGAGTCCCTGAAAGAGCTAGGACTTTGGTTCTGAGCAGTTGCGAGCTCTAAATTTCAACGCAAAACAAGCAATTAGATACAAAGAAATAAATAAGATAAAAACTCCCATGACAAATGATCTCTCGCTAGGAAAGAGAGAGTTTTAGGTTTTGGAATTCATCAAAAAGTGGTGAGGCTTTTGAATTGTTTCGATCTTTTTGAAACAGTTCTTTATCTGAACTCTGCAAATTATCCGAATTCTTTTGGGGTTTTCCCTCCTTAAGTGAAAGAGGGTAAAAAGGTCTTTCAACTTATCTATTAGGGTATTATGGTCCAATTAAAATTCTCTTTTAGATGACATCAGTAACTAATGAGATTTGTTAAACAGAGTGGATCTATTTGATTAACGGTGGAAGACGTTTGGATGGTAGTTGATGTTTTTTGAAAAATATTGATGGTAGATGATGTTTCGAAACTATTATGGGGGGTAGCTGATTTTTTCTCTTATTTATTATCATATAAAGATTGGTATGGATCAACTTTATGGGTTGGGCTTGGAGTTTCATCATAGACCATATGGATGATCCTTCTTCATGTATTTGATTGAAGTTCGAAGATATAGGCTGCAAAAGCAGTTTTGGGTTATGAGCCACCTCATACTGTTGTTTTTTTTAAATAAAAGGCAAACTTCATTGAACAAAATCGACAAAAGACAAACGCTTGCAAACGGAGGGATTTACAAGAAAAGGATGTATGAAAGTTCACCAAACCTGTAATACTTTAAACCTGAAGGCATCAAGTACTGCCAAAAGATGGGATTAAAGTTGAGAATAGTTCACCTGTATGTATTTATATTTTTCTTAAAATTTCATCATCGTCCATATCTAATGGATCTCATACTCTAGAGGTGGGTCCCACATCATATCGATGTCGATGAGATCCCATGAAGAATACATGTACATGCAGATGAACCTAACTCGTCAAAAGTTCTAAGTAAGAGGGATAAAGGAAAGAAAAAAAAAAGGAAAGGGGAGGGGTAGTAACTCAATCCAGTGAACAACTGTTCCTATTAAGGTACGAAACCAGAGACTTGCCATCCGAGAAAACCAACAGATAGATCAGATCCAATCCTCGAGGAAAGATGAGAGGAGGAGAATCCCGTAAGGTTCCGTTTGTATAGCAGCAACTGAAAGTCCCAAACCATGACGACCATGACATTCCAAGAAACGACCCTTGAAGTCTCTGATAACCACGCTTCTCCCACGTGTCATGGACTTAGATTTCCAGGCACATTTATATTGGGATTTTATTCCTCTCATGCCCCTCGTGTCCACATGAGGAAATCATTCATTAATTCAACTACGCAAAAATTTAGAACTTGGGATCTAAATCAGATCGGTCTCACCCGATCTCAATCTAATCTCAAGTTAACTCGGCTGAATACAATCTTGGACACTTGACATTTCGATTTCGC
Source organism: Protea cynaroides (assembly GCA_028583415.1). Lineage (NCBI taxonomy): Eukaryota > Viridiplantae > Streptophyta > Magnoliopsida > Proteales > Proteaceae > Protea > Protea cynaroides. Next base: position 20,073,926 of record CM053268.1, on the reverse strand, counting down.
TAGAAACAACAGAGCTAGAAACAACAGATCAGGACTATACAATTCCTGAGAAACAAACTGTGAAAATGAACTATCATAATTCAGATTCCATCTTCCGACATTTCCAAACTAAGTTTTTCATGGCTCCTTTGGTAGCATTTGTGGGCCTACTGCCTGGTCCTCTAAATAAACAAAAGTTATCATTACCCACAATTAAATATCAGTGGTAGCATGTTACGATTGCTAGTTGACATGGCTATTGGTAGTGACGTGGCTATATACTAGTTAGTTACAAGAGATTCAGTGTTTGTTAGAAAAATTAGTATAAAAGTATGAAGTACATGAAAAGAAGCATCAATGAGAAAAGTAATAGAATTAGTCTCTCTCTAATCTGGAGGTTATCCCTCTCGAAGTGGATCTTTTTTCCTTCTTCTCTCTCTTCTTCTTTCCATTCTTGATTCTTGTTTGTAACATAGCATGATGCTAGTCTCGCCTCGTTGTAGGGGTAAGGCTGCATATATTCTATCCTCCCCAGACCCCACAGTAACTGAAACCTCGTGCACTGGGATGCCTTGGTAGCATAATGCCACTCGTTACAGCGGAATTTTATTTTTTATTTTTTATTTTTATTTTTTGGTTGTGAGGGGGAGAGAGAATCCCCAGCCCACCCTTTGAATAGACCAGGCAAACCCAGGCCCATCATATATGCTGCAAACCACTTGGACCGGAAAAGCCCAAAGACATGAGTCATCTGAGGAGTAGAACCTTCAGTAGATTCTCAACTTTCCCAAAGCTTCAAACAATTATTGTATAACTTGAATCAGTAAAACTGGAGTGCATGACCTCGTAACTCTTATTTTCTTTATTTATTTATTATTATTGTTTTAGAAAACAATGTGGTTGACAATGAAATCTATTTTATTTTACTTACCCAACAGAAAAAAAATGTCAATCAAACGGAAAATAAGAAAAGCCACATGGTTGAAAGGAAAATGAAGGTGTAGCATGAGCAATAATAAAGTTAGTCCCTCCGGGGGCCACTCTCGCTGTCTGACTTTTATTGAGGTAAGTTTCATTGGTTCTGTTAAAACTGAAGAGAAGGCTACATTGTCTATTGATATTATGTTCAGTGTTACACTGTTGGTCCTAATATAACCAACCGGACATGAAAACATTCCTAAACTATATTGAAGAAAGAGAAACAAATTAGAAGCTAATGTATGCTAAGCTATGAGACACGATCAACAGATTATTTTAAAATCTCCCTTTTCTCATTTGTTCTTCAAAACAATTTAATTTTCAGATTTTTCAAATTTGAGAATCTAGGCGCTTTTTAATCCTAGTATAGTAATTTATCAAAACTGATTATCGATTCTTGCAATATCCTCTTACTTTTGTTAGTAAGATTGAAATCTAATCTAAGCAAGCTGGGTTTCTATCATCTAATCTCCTATCCTATGAAATTTTGCTGTCAATTCATAGATCAATTAACCCCCTCTACTCGACCAGAAAATCAGGGATTATTACAGTGCCTTGTTCTATGACTTATTACAATTATCCTAAATATGGTATGTAAGCAGGGCTATGGTGAATTTTAGTAAATGTTTGTTTTCCCTTGCAGTGACTTACCACTGTGCACGTGGTTTGAATAGCTTGATGTATGAGACATTTTCACCTGCTCCTTCCTCATTCTTAGATCATCTAGCAACTTTTGAGACAAATCCGATCTCTTTGCCATGCTCTAATTTCAATTGGAATCCACTTCCAGTCTTCAACTTTCTAAGCTTGCAGCCCTTCCTCACCCAAAGTTAAAATATATGGCAAGAAGAAAGGACTCTTCTAGGTTGCAGATGGAAGAATTCTCTCTTTGTTCCTTTCCGAGGTTTTTTTTTTTTTTTTTTTTTTGATAAAGAAATGTTAATGTTTATAGGGTAGAAAATGCCAAGATGGGGATGTTTCCATGAACTTAAGATGATTCTTTCAGTGTGGAGTAGTGAGGTGGGGATTCATCTCAAAAATAATTAATTAATTAATAAATAAATAAACATAAGCTACAGGGAATTTATCTGAAAATTTTGACGTGAACGACTCCTCATGGTCTTAAAATACATGAGTATCTGATTTTCATTATAATTTAAACCAAAGAGATCCCAACAACTTGTTTCTAAGTCTTCTCCATATACTTTGGCTTCAAGATCATCAATGAGGGATTTAAGGTCAATCAAGGCCAACCAGCCCCTAAATCATGATCAATCAGGGTTAACCTAGCCTGTCCTGTTCAATCAGCGTCAATCAGGGTCGGGCCGGGTTAGGTGGAGCCCTGACAAGGTAGTGTTAGGGTTGAAGATTTGTTTGACCCTGGCAGAATCGAGCCAGGCCTGAATTAACTTTAAGGCACTCAAGGTAGGATTAGGGTTGGTAAATACCGAGCCCAACCCAACCCTGTTGCAGCCTTAGACATGGCTATTAGGTGTCCAATACCCAGATTTAGAACCATGCCTTTCCCTACTCTAGGAGTTTCATCTGAGAACCAGAACGAATAGATAAAGAATCTATGACCCAAACCTAAAAAGGTCTAGCTCAAACCAGGGTTTAAAAAATCATAAAAAAAATATCATATATATAAAAATAAAATAAATAAAAAATTATTTAATTAATTATTGTAGTGTGTTTTTGGTTCTGTTTTTTTATTTATTTTTTTTCCTTTCCTTGAGGATGCTTTTTTAAAGTATATATTATTGTAGTTTAAGATATCACATTTACTAACACGTTACAAGGGAAATAAAAAGGTAGGGAAAGAGACTCAAATCAATATTAAAATGAATATTTTTGTAATAAAGTGCATTGCATGATTATGTAACTGATCCCAAATATTACCTTCCATTACAATCAAGTTCATTTGATTTGAAAAGTAAAATAAAAATAATATTTAAAAAATATAATTGCTAGAATGGCAAGATTTTAAGCAAATTATACATTCATGATTACAAAATTTTCTTTTTCTTGTAAAACTGATTTCACTTAAACTATGTTTGGTTGCAAGGGGAATTGATAAGAAGGGAAGTGAAATTTTAAACTCTAAATGAAAATTTTTATAGTTATAATATAACATGATTGTATAAAAGGAAAAATTCAAATACTACCCAAGAACTATTACTAACATCAACTACCACCCACGACTATCTAACAACATCAACTACGACCTCAAATATTGAAAACATGTAACATAGAGACCCAGTCTATTAATCGACATCCATTAGATGATGATGTCAGTCAACATTTTAGAATTGAAAGACAATACTAACCTTATTATCTTAGCTCCAAATCGAAAAAATGAAATTGAAACAGTAAAACCTAAATCTCGCCTAATCTTTCGAGCTGAAGGAAGGAGGCCTCTCCTTCTTAGCTTAATCGTTTTCAAGACATCGCTGCTTTGCCCTTATGACACCTCTACTTCCTTAAACCCTAACAGCCACACGTCAGGGAAGAAATGGTGGGACAAGGCGTCGGGGAACAAATTGTGGGACGATGCGTCAGAGAAGAATTGGAAGACGGATTATGAAGCAATACATAGGAAATTCAAGGAATGTGGAATCACAACGGTGCCGGAGATATTTTTCTAGAATCTGAGGGAATCGCGAGCAAGATCGGTTCTGAGCAACAAGAGTGGGGTGGCTCTGGTGAGTGGATTTTCAAAAAATCTCTTGAAACTGTTCTTGAAATTAAGATGATGGGGTGTTGTGTTAGATTTATGTAGCCTTAATTAATTACCTAAACTAGTCAATTCAGTGGGAGTCCAATGAACATGGTAGAACCGGTTTAGTTTGATTCGTCACATGGTATGAGATAGGTTTGGTAATCCTAATTCTATTGTGGGAAGGGTTTTAGGGTTATAGTAGTATTCTATAAATACTGAGTTATTGTCCCCACAGCCATAGTTAATTAGTTCTCTCTGCACCTATTAGTAAGAGACGTCAGGATTAGGGGTGCAAGTTTTACCCTGACAACCCGAACCCGCCCAGGCCCGCCCTGAACCCTGGCAAGGTTGAACCCGGCCCGAACCCTGACAAGGCTGGGTTAGGGTTCAGTTTTAGATGAACCCTGACAGGGTTAGGCTGGGTTAGGGTTGACCCCCAGGGTTGAACCCGGCCCAACCCGACCCTGTATATTTGAATATATTTATAAATATATGTATGATTTGTATTTGTTCCTTGTTAAACATTTAAACTGATTTGGTTTGTATTTGTTAGGTTCTTAAAAGAATATCATAGGTTGCTTGTATTTGTCATATGTTTTAAGTTGTAATTGTTATTTGATAATTTGTTGTATGTTTAGGGTCAATCTAACCCTGAATCAGGGTTAAACCCTGAATCAGGGTTAATCAGGGTTGACCCGGCCCAACCCGGCCCTGTCAGGGTCAATTAGGGCAGGTTAGGGTTAGGCCCAACCCTGTCAGGGTCAGGGTTAGGGTTGTACATTTTCTGACCCTGGCAAGGTTGGGGTGGGTTAGGGTTAAGTTTTAATAGTCAGGGTTGGAGTTAGGGTTTTGAAACACCCGGTCCTGTTGCAGCCCTAGTAAAGATATCCTCTAGAGGCTGTGGAAGATTGTAGCCAAGGGATTTCGATCAAAGCTTGGAGTGACTTGGAGAGTATGGGAATCGATCTTTTCACAGACAGATATGTCTTTATGTTCATTGTTTATGATTTTTCTATTGTGTTCTAGGATAACTGTATGGAATGAAATGAGTTTCATTGAAACCTAAACACATAATATTCTAACAGTTGATATCAGAGCAAATAATACAAACTTAGAATCGATGGTAGATCATTGTAAAGACTTACCCATGAGATTTGAATGAATTGAAAAGAAAAATTTTGATTTTTGAATCAAATCTGTTGAGTTTTCCCATCAACGAAATTTTTCGATCGACAAAACATTTCATGTCATATGTCATTGGAAAGAGAACGATGAGACGGAGCCAAAAATATAAAAATCATCGGCGTCGGCCATTGGACATGCCGTCACTAGCCGGCCGTAGCTGCAAGTGGATCTCACTCACGGGTGAAAGAATTTAAAAAAAAAAAAAAATAAAGTCTGACGGCATTGACCCTATCATCGCCGGGTCAACTGGGAAACCCTAACGGGTTATCCATGCCTCGAACCGAGTTGACTCAGCCTGAGCCAGGTCACGTGTGCTGGCAACATGTGTGACCTATCTAAGCTATGTCCTGACCCAGTCAACTGACCCAAAAACCCGATCAACGACCCGAGTTGTTAGAACCGGTAATCCGTCGCCACAACCCGAAAAACCTGAATTTGTGACCCAGATTTTGACCCGATTACCCGGTGCTTTGCCTTAAATTTTTGGACTGGGTTGTACCAATATTAGGCTGGGATCGACTCATTGAACCAACCCCCTAATTCACCTTGCCAGCCGACAGTTCGGTTTAAAGGAATTAAAAAAAAAAAAAGGGTATTGGAATATTCGGCTAGGTTCAAACCAAACCAGGGCGATCCTGGGCAGACCAAGCCGACTTAATTGACCCAGACCGACCCAGACAGGCTTATAAGGGCCTGTTTGGTTTCTACTTTTAACAAAAAAAAGGACATTAAACAGTAATTCTGGGAGCTAAGAAGGTCGGATTGACCTGTGGTTTATTCTGTTGGACTCCATTTTTTATTCTCTTCAATCTAGTATATATTTTAGTATATTTAGATACATTGGGAAGCATATTGTTATGAAAAATGTCCTATGTGAACATAGTGTTTTTGTTGATTTTTTCTTAAAGTTGTTGTACCAAATTGATTGTTGAGCTATTGTGCATGTTTATATGAATGTTTAGTCGTATAAATTTATATTTTTAAACATTCATGGTTAAATAAATATCTCACATGAGCTGCAGATTGGGATTTATTTATATTATGGTGGAACTTGGTGTGACCACCAAAGTAGCAACCTTGTTTTATTATGATGTGTTCAAATTCAAGGGCCTATGGTTGTAAATGTTTCAGTTTGACGATATTCATCCAAAGGTGACATTATCCAAATTTATTCAAATTAAGATTTGTAGCTATTGTGTAAGGATTTTGTGGTGACCACCAAAGTGCCACACTTGGTTCTATTATAATATACTTAAATCTAATATTTATGTATTTACAAGCTACAGTAAGAAAGTATAATGTTCACCCAAACGTGGCTCTGACATAAACTCTCACTTTTATAGATGCAGCAAAGAAAGGCACTGTCCACTCAAAGGTGGCATTGTCAAAGAATATAAAGAACTCATGCACATGTTTGAAGGGTCTTGGCTTTAAGGGGTCTTCATCCACCCAAAGGTGGTGAGATTTCTGAGAGTCATTAACCTTACATAGTTATTGCACAACTATCTAAAAGATCAGTGCACATATTCTCTCAAAGGATGTGTTTGTAGTTCGATTGACTTTTCAAAGATATAAATTAGCTTGCACATGTTATGTATATATATTCTTACTAACTAATTTTATTTGGTATTAATCATAGATTTACAATTATTTACATTGTAATATAGTTATGGATATGTAATGATTAAATACCTCAAGATGCCTGTTTTTGGTAGTTAGTTTTATGAATTGGTATGAAAATTAAAAACTAGTCTCGGACTATTTAACCTAGATGTACTCAATAGAAAATTATATTTTGGTTCTTAGGATGTTTAGTCCCTAAGATCAAGTAAAACAATGTTCAAATGAGGAACATTGAAGAAGGATATTCCCCATAAAATTCAAAGAAATGTTTGATATTTCAAGAATGGGTGGAGAGATGTTTTATTACTCAAATCTATCAATACAAGTTTTTTATGATAATAGGTGGTATTGGGAGTGTGAGAAAGTATAAGGTAGAGATGTTAACTATTAATGATAAGATCAATGATAAGTGAATATTTGTAGGATCATTAAAACCTATGTAGGTGATGTTTTAGATTTTTCACTTCCTCACAAGAATTGTATAGTCAGATCCTGGCGACATATAGTACTCAAAAATATAGTGAACCCTAAAGTGAAAGAACTAAAGATAGAAGTTCAAAGAAAAGAAAAAAAAATATGAATGCCAATGTCATAGTGCATAATACATACTTAGACAAAGGCAAGTTGCGTAAGGGATAGAGAAACTCACAGAAAGAAAAATATTTTTCCATAGAATAGTCAAAAATTTTATGACAAAGAATTAGACATTAAGAACTGTATGATAAAATAGATTTAAGTAGAATGAAATTCTTGTAGTGTGCTCAGAAAGGACATGTGAAGAAAAATTATAAAGCTGGACAAGCTTAAGTGAAAAAGGAATAAAGATTATGAAATTTCTGAGCAAGAAGGTGCAGTAGATTAGATACTTAAGCATTAATCGTAGTCTGAACGCATAGGAGTATAAAAACCTTTAATTTATTCTTTTTAGATTATCTATCTTTAGAAGTTAAAATGTATACTGTTATCTTTCGTCCTAGTCATAAGGGTTTTAGGACTATTGTCCAAAGAAAGATTGTAAAGAATATATGTGAGAATTAATTAAAGGAGAAAATGATAAGATTGAGGTAAATAAAGGTTATTTACAACAAGGATTTATTGGACTTGATAGACATCGAGATTTCATCTAGGACTCCTTATTATAGTTTATTTCATGGGTGTTTTTTTAAATAATAAAAATTAAGATGAAAATTTTTTTATTAAAAAAATTGAAACTATTGGATCTGAATGAAAAAGTTTGGGAGACCATGTGATACTAGTCTATTCCCTGATAAATTTGAGCAAGTGTTTACAAAAGCCTAAGAATGTATTTGATCTTGCAAGGAAAAAATGGATATTACAACCTATATTATTAATAGAGTGCCTAGTTAGTCAGTTTCAGTTTAAGTTATCTTTTTGTTTGAGACTGTAGAGTTGACATGGTTTCATAACACTCGTGAGAGAGTGATTATTTTGGACATTGAGTTGTCATTTTATGGGATGTCAAAACAGATCCAAAAAACTTGAAGTTTAATGAACCACATATATATAAGTGTGAAGCCACCAACTGAGATAACAGAAATGTTACCAGAGTATAATGAAATGATTATAGAAATGTTTATTAAGATCGATGCTTCAACCATAGTAGCAGAGCCAGATGAGGCAATGAGGAGATATACTAGACCATGTAGATTTGTAATTTCATCCAATCACATGTTGTATTTCAAAATAGATATTTTGGTATTGGACAAGATGAAGATCTCAATTATTTTGAGCAAGTTGTCAATAATGAAATTACTCTTGAATGATTAATGGCCGTAAAAGATGTGTTGTTGTCTATGAACAATAGCGAGACTTGGGATTTTATACTTTTAATGATAAACGGTGTACTCATAGACTCAAAATAGATATACAAGGAAATATGTGATTTCAGTGGGAGAATTAATTATTACAAAGTAAGACTTGTAGTGAAGTGGAATCACACAAAGAGAAGAGAAAGAGAATTTTAAATTTTTGAGGTCTTAGTTGCGTATTTTGTTTGGAGTTGAATCAGATAGATATAAAGATCATTTTGATCAAAGAAAATTTAGAAGAAGATGTTTATATACTTTAATCACAATGTTTTGTGGTAAGGGTAAAGAAGATATATTTTATAGACTTATAAAGTCAATCTGTGGATTAAACAAGTATCCAGATAATGGTATTTGAAATTTGAAAAGATTATATTTTCTTTCAACTTTGTTGAGATTGTCATTGGTCATTGTATATATCTATAAGTCAGTGGGAGTAGATTCACTTCCTAATCATATATGTTGATGGTTAATCACTGACTTGTAGTGACATGATTTACTAGTTGAAACCAAAGTTTCAATATTTGATAACTTTGAGATGAAGAATGTATGAGTAAGTACCCTTGTATTTAACATTGAGTTTTCTCATGATAGAAAAATTGAAATTCTAGATTTGTCTCAAAGTGTAAACATTGTTCTTATTTTTGAACTGTTTAGTATGCATGTATAACCATTAAGTTACGGATGCTTAAATCGATAAAGGAGGCAAATTGATAGAATTGTGTATAAGAAATGATATTGAATGTGAGCATCTGTAATGTAATAAGGAGCTTGATATATGCTCAAGATAATAATTATTTTATGTAGCCTTTTCAATGAGTGTTATGGGACGTTTTCAGTTGGATGCTGGTATAGCTTACTAGACAACGGAAAAAAAAAAAGGTCATGCGGTATATGCAGAAGACCAAAGGATTGCATGTTCATTTATGAAAGTAGTGACACTCTAGACTATTTTGATATAATTTTAATATTTGTATTAATGACAGAAAATCAACCTCAAGGTTCATTGTTATGGTAGTAGGGTTTTGTAACTCTATGTAAAAATAACAAATAAGGTATCTGGTGTAAGAGTTTCTTTTATGATTTGGAGGTTGTAGACTCTACTTCTAGACTATTGAGATATGTTGTGACAGTGATTTAGCTATGTTCTTCTCAAAGAATAATAAGAAATATAGTATTTCACAGCATAATAGAGATCGAATCTCTTCAAGTAAGGAAAATGTTAAAGGATTTTATATCGTTGTAGATTCTCTGACAAAAGTTTTATCAGTGGGAGTCTTTAAGGGACGGTACGTCCAATATAAGAATGGTTGAAAATAATTAATTTTATCAAAGGCTTAAGTGACCAAAGATCTAAGAATCAGTGGGAGTCTCTAGATATACTTAATCAGTGGGAAACTCTTATGTTTATACTTGTGTTTTCACATTGCTTACTGTATTTGATTGTATTACTCATGGTTTAATGGGTACAGTTTTTGTAACTATAGTTTTATTTATATTAGCAATTGTATTATTGCTATTTTGCATACATAATTATGTATTTGACATGTCAAAGATAAATCAGGTTGTATTTAGCTAAAGATAAATCAGGCAGTATTTAACCAGACAATAAACAGTATTTAGTCAAAAGAAGAACAAGATAGTATTCAGCCAAATATATAAGACAATATTCAACTAAGATAAGAGGCGTATTCAGCCATATAAATAATGACGGTAAGTCAAAGTGCGGTATTAATCAAAGCTAGAGGCAGTTTGCCATGAGAGGATAATATCAAAGAATAAAGGCGGTATATAGCCAAGCTATGATATTATATTTTTAGATTACTTCAATACCATGTTTTAGTTGTCTATAAAGGTTTTGGGGTACTTTGATTAAGTTTCTTTAATCAAGTTTAGACTCGCATGAGAGTTTACTTTCATGCATTATCTTAAGCGATTTATGTATTAAGTAGACCTCTGTTGTGGCTGATAGAAATTTATACACCATATATTGAGGTATATTATTCGTTGTTACTCACATTGGGAAGCTTGATGGATGTTTCAAAGTTAGTGACGATTTAGTGTATTGGATTCTGCGACCACAGTTATTGACGGTGGTTTTGTAATTAATATAGCCCAAGTGGGAGATTGTTAGATTTATGTAGGCTTAATTAATTACCTAAAATAGTCAATTCAGTGAGAGTCCAATGAACACGGTAGAACAAGTTTGGTTTGGTTTGTTACATGGCATGAGATAGGTTTGGTAACCCTAATTCTATTATGGGAAGGGTTTTAAGGTTATAATAGTATTCTATAAATATTAGGTTAGAGTCCCCACAACCACAGTTCATTAGTTTTCTCTGCACCCATTAACAAGAGACGTCAGGATATTCTCTGGAGGCTATGGAAGACTGTAATCGAGGGATTTTGATCAAAATTTGGAGTGACTTAGAACGTATAGGAATCGATCTCTTCACAGATAGGTATGTCTTTATGTTCATTATTTATGATTTTTCTATTGTATTGTAGGATAATTGTATATAATGAAATGGGTTTCATTGAAACCCTGAACACATAATATTCTAACATGTTGTGCCCAAACACCATGATGGAACTCACCATCTCTGGCGAAGAATACTTGAAAGTCGTTGTCATTGATTGATGTTTCTGAACCGAATTACATAGATGAATAAAATAAATTTCCTAATTTTTTTTCTTTCTCGAGTTCTTGGATTAGTCAACTTTGCAGGATGTTTGAGTTACAGATGAGCCAAGGAGAAGGGTATATTGGGTTTTCAAACCTGCTGAGTGTTACTGAGAGAATGAAATTGATTTTTGAATGGATTCCCATGAGCACTTGAGATCCCCTGCAACTCCATTGTCTTCTGCAACCGTTCCTTCTTCTGCATCTCCATTGTCTTCTGCAACCGTTCCTTCTTTTACAACTCCATCTTCTTCCTACAACAGCCTGTAAGGTCCATCGATGATCAATCATGGAGAATTGCATCTGCATCTCACCTTGTTCTTGAAAACCAATTGTCAATTAACAATGATTAAATACAGAGTAGCTTTCTCTGTGGAATTATTTTCAAACAATTTAGAGACATTGCAATTAGATTAGAAGCACCCAGGTTTAAGTACATGCCAACAAAAACAAATTTCAGAATTTTTGTGAACTTTTGGTCCCATTAATTAATCATCACCGGCCTATGTACTTGAAGAATCACCTCGGCGGTCAGAACACGGAACACGGTGAAGATATTGAATAGGCTATGTCCGTTTGCTTAAACCATACACATCCACAACCATAATCAGAGTAAATAAACAATAGCGGAAGTCTTTATACTAATGAACTAAGAGTCCAACAGTGGTAACATAAATAAATTATCCAATTATCTTCAAAAGACTAAGACATAAAAATAAATAATTTAATCAATTACATCGTCTGAATAATTCAAATATAAATCTAATCAAAGACGCATGAGTTGCACTCGCATGATGAATCATGCGACTCCATAATAACTTTTGCATCCATCGCCGCAGCATGTCCGTACATAGGAGCATTCATATAGTCTTCTATAGTAGTACCTGCATCATCAACTAAAAATATTTGACATCAAAAGGGTGAGCACACATCATGGCTCAGTGAGCAAACAAAACAATGCAACAAACATATGCACGCATTTCATTCATATCTTTGGTCTGGTTCATAAGTTTGTAATGTGCAATAGAAAGGTTTGGTGGCAGCCTCACCTCTATACACGGGTGTGTAAGCCCACCCAATAGATCAAACACCATTGTCGTCCACATCCACCCCACCATGGAATAGGGATAGAGCTAAAGTGCTTAGGATCGCACCGCATCATACTTCCCCTGATGCCTTACCCATACCAACAAGTAAACCCCTATTGGCGAGGGCTTGCAAACTGGGATCGCAACTAACCAATCCTAATGTCAAACAGTGTATCCAAGGCCTCACCCCAGCATCCCTCAATACGTCTATAGAGATAGAACTAAGGCCCCCCGACAGAGTCAGAGACTACACGGTCCGAGACCACCTTCCCTGATGCCCTACGACGTAATAGTTCTGCTAAGGTAATGGCGATACGACGATGTTAGTGGACAAGACTTGAGTAGAGATAGAGCTAGAGTCTGGTGACCAGGATAAACCACAGTGTCACGTCCTCCCCCTGATGCCCCACTCGCATCAAGTACACTAACCACACACATACATTCACATGCCTATTCCTAGCATCATCATCATCATCATCATGTTATAAATAAATAAAATTAAATATGCATGAGCAGTAATAGCAAGAATATTGGATGACATGTTAAATGCACATTGCACGCATACAAGCATAAAATCATTCATGACATCATACTCAATAAACAAAAATAGTTTATTATTATCCAATTAGTTTAGGTCTTGTTTCCTCACCTTTGGTTGCTAGTAGATCCTCGTTCAAGCTTTATAATTCACTTTTAAATCACTGAAAAAACCTAACAAGTCGATAGATTTTAATTAGAATTAATTTCAATATGTTTAGACTAACAGAAGCTGAGGGGTCGCAGGTGGGGTAGCACCTGGGGTCTCAGTTCTGCGACCACAAGGTGTAGGGTCCCAGTTCTGCGACCACAGGTTGTGGGGTCGGACATACTGCGACCCTACGTACGACCACACCCTCTCTAGAACTTCCCGAGGGCCTGTGGTCGTACATGTGGGTCTCGTGGGATCGGATATCATTCGACCCTACGTGCGACCACACGTGTTATGGTCGACATTTCACTCTTAAGTCCATTCCTTTATGTTGGAATCCTCTGGCTTATCTTCATGGTCCTTCCTATAATTGTTTTATGGCTCAAAACTATAATTTTACACACTATCCATTGTCCACAATGATTTCCTCCTTGGATTCCCTTGGAATTTATCCATGGATGGATGATTTGGGTTTCTCCTAATTCTACCTTCTTCATAAACTATTATAGGCTCCCAATTCATGTAAGGATTTAGGTTTATACCTTAGGTTTGCTGAGATTTAGAGTTTTCTCTGAACTTTTCTCTTTCTTGGTCTTCTTCTTTAATTTTTCTTTTCTTCATTCTCTTTTCTTTCTCTCACTTTCAATTAGGGTTCTAAAGGAGTGAAAGAGCCTAAGGGACGTCCTATTTATAGAGAAAAATCCTCCAAATATGCCCTAATGAGTTTAGAAAAGAAACCCCATTAGATTAGGAAGGTTTCCTAAATTCGGTTTCTGACAGGGTTCCGTGGGGTCAAATGTAGGGTCGCAGAATCCGTCGACCCTACGTTTTTTAAAACATGCGACCCCACGACCAAAAGTCATGGGTTGGACTCATTTGAGGTGGGGTCGGTCATACCTATTTAGGCATGCGACCACACACTCATATTTGACTATTTTTGAGTTAAATTTCATACCTGGTCTTGTGGTTTCTTCACGCACTTGGTCCACTTGGTTCGACCATGATAGGTAGACCTAATACAAGGTGGTAAGACTGGTTAGTTTGATACGGGTCTTACACTCTAGGCTATTTTGATGCAATTTTAATATTTGTATTGATGACAGAAAATCAATCTCAAGGCTCATTGTTATGGTGGTAAGGTTTTGTAACTCTATGTGAAAATAAAAAATAAGGTATCTGATGTAAGAGTTTCTTTTATGATTTGGAGGTTGTAGACTACTCTATTTCTAGACTATTAAGATATGTTGTGACAGTGATTTAGCTATGTTCTTCTCAAAGAATAATAAGAAATATAATATTTCACAGCATAATAGAGATCGAATCTCTTCAAACAAGGAAAATGTCAAAAGATTTTATATCGTTGTAGATTATCTGACAAACATTTTATCAGTGGGAGTCTTTAAAGGACGGTACATCCAATATAAGAATGGTTGAAAATAATTAATTTTATCAGAGGCTTAAGTGGCCAAAGATCTAAGAATCAGTGGGAGTTTCTAGATATGCTTAATCAGTGGGAAACTCTTTATGTTTATACTTATGTTTTTACATTATTTACTGTATTTAATTATATTGCTCATGGTTTAATGGGTACAATTTTTGTAACTATAGTTTTATTTACATTAGCATTTGCGCATACATAATTATGTGTTTGACATGTCAAAGATAAATCAAGTTGTATTTAACTAAAGATAAATCAGGTAGTATTTAACCAGACAATAGACAATATTTAGTCAAAAGAAGAACAAGATAGTATTCAGCCAAATATATAAGGCAGTATTCAGCCAAGATAAGAGGCGTATTTAGCTATACAAATAATGACGGTAAGTCAAAGTGTAGTATTAATCCAAGCTAGAGGCGATTTGCCATGAGAGGATAATATCAAAGAATAAAGGCGATGTCTAGCTAAGCTATGATATTATATTTTTAGATTATTTAAATACCATGTTTTAGTTGCCTATAAAGGTTTTGGGGTACTTTGATTAAGGTTCTTTAATCAAGTTTGGACTCGCATGAGAGTTTACTTTCATACATTATCTCAGGCGATTTATATATTAAGTAGACCTCTGTTGTGGCTGACAGAAATTTATACACCATATGTTGAGGTGTATTATTCGCTATTATTCACATTGGGAAGCTTGATGGATGTTTCAAAGTTAGTGACGATTTAGTGTATTGGATTCTGTGACCACACTTGTTGACGATGGTTTTGCAATTAATATAGCCCAAGTGGGAGAATGTTAGATTTATGTAGGCTTAATTAATTACCTAAACTAGTCAATTCAGTGAGAGTCCAATGAACACGATAGAACATGTTTGGTTTGGTTCATTACATGGCATGAGATAGGTTTGGTAACCCTAATTCTATTATGGGAAGGGTTTTAAGGTTACAATAGTATTCTATAAATACTGGGTTAGAGTCTCCACAGCCACAGTTAATTAGTTCTCTCTGCACCCATTAGCAAGAGACGTTAGGATATCCTCTGGAGGCTATGGAAGACTGTAGTTGAGGGATTTTGATCAAAACTTGGAGTGACTTAAAGCGTATAAGAATCGATCTCTTCATAGATAGGTATCTCTTTATGTTCATTATTTATGACTTTTGTATTGTGTTCTAGGATAACTGTATAGAATGAAATGAGTTTCATAAAACCCTGAACACATAATATTTTAAAATGTTGTGCCCAAACACCATGATGGAACTCACCATTTCTAAACTCACCATCTCTGGCAATACCTGAAAGTCGTTGTCATTGATTGATGTTTCTGAACCGAATTACATAGATGAATAAAATAAATTTCCTAATTTTTTTTCTCTCTCGAAGTTCTTGGATTAGTCAACTTTGCAGGATGTTTGAATTACAGACGAGCCAAGGAGAAGGGTATATTGGGTTTTCTGACCTGCTGAGTGTTACTGAGAGAATGAAATTGATTTTTGAATGGATTCCCATGAGCACTTGAGATCCCCTGCAACTCCATTGTCTTCTGCAACCGTTCCTTCTTCTGCATCTCCATTGTCTTCTGCAACCGTTTCTTCTTTTACAACTCCATCTTCTTCCTACAACAGCCTGTAAGGTCCATTGATGATCAATCATGGAGAATTGCAACTGCATCTCACCTTGTTCTTGAAAACCAATTGTGAATTAACAATGATTAAATAAAGAGTAGCTTTCTCTGTGGAAATATTTTCAAACAACTTAGAGACATTGCAGTGAGATTAGAAGCACCCAGGTTTAAGTACATGCCAACAAAAACAGATTTCGGGATTTTTGCGAACTTTTGGTCCCATTAATTAATCATCACCGGCCTATGTACTTGAAGAATCACCTCGGCGGTCAGAACACGGAACACGGTGAAGATATTGAACACTGGGGACATTTGATGCACGTTCAAAATCTCTGGCGAGCTCTTTCGAATTCTGCGCCTTCTTCTTCTTCGTTCAGTTTGTTTTTTGTTTTTTCAGCTCTCTGCCCATCTTCTGGTGATCATGCAACCTCGCATCAATAGTTGACCACGTTACTCATGTTATCCAAATTATTCACCTCACTCTCAGACTCCGAACTTATAAACTACACAGTAGAAAAATTTGAAGTAAGCCCACCTGAGTGGAAAGAGTTACAGAGACTCCTTAGCACCAAGAAACAGGTTGCTTCCAGAAACAGGTGATCGGGCTCGGGCTCGGGCTCAGGCCTAGACTAATTTCAATTTCCACATTCAAAAAACATCTGGAGACAAAAGGGTCACTGAGCAGAGAGCAATCGGATTTGAATATCCAAAATGATGCGAGGAGAACAAAACGCAAGTTGGATCCCCTTTCTTTCCACTATTAGAACGGTTGAAGCAAAGAGGTGATGACAAGGGTATAAATGGCTTTCACTTTTTTAAGGTTCTATAGTCAGTAAAATGGGTGCGGTTAATGTTGTCAGATAGTCGTGGGTGGTAGGTGATATTAGTGATAGTTCTTGGATGGCACATGAACTTTTCCCTTATATAAATTACCTAAATTTCTTAACATATTTAGCACTGATACTAAATGAAGTAAAATTTATTTTCCCTCTTAAATAGGAGTGATCTAAATATAGAATAATTTAGAATTAATTAGATAGTAATGTGATAGTATGTGATATAATCATTACAAAAGTTTCAATTTAAAATTTTAAAATTTCACATCCATTTTCTTCAATTCCCCTTGCAATCCAACAAAGCCTTACATTCCCGATAAAATTAAAAAGTTAATCTCAAGACTAGACCAGAGAAGCGCTTGTTTAGGAAAACATGGTACTGAAGCCCCTCAGAATCAAAATCAGCTTTCTACCTGTTTTCCCCCTAAATTGGTTTTTTCGATTTAAACGATGAACAAGAAAAAAAAAAAAAAAAAAAAAGGTTTTCTTAAGCCTTCTCGAAACTGAGCCCATACCAAATTGTTCCTGTACAAAACTACAAATCACGGAGGATTCAAATTGAAATAGAAACGACCGAAATTAGATAAACAACGAACGTAACCTAAAGAATCAGATCATTACCAATAACCTCTGATCGGCCGAGCTCTCGAAGCTCACTGACAACGCGTTCTGTTCTTGACAAAAACTGAAGTCAAAGGGAAAATATAAGGGAACAGTGTTTGGGGATAAAAATGTCTTTTTAACTATTTTGTCAGTCTAATTAACGTTTGGTTCAAGGGGTGTTAGTGACATTATCGCAAAAAAAAGGTGGGCTCATGTCATTAAGCCAAACTACACAAGATGTGGGTGAAATTTTACCGAAATTAGATAAACAACGAACGTAACCTAAAGAATCAGATCATCACCAATAACCTCTGATCGGCCGAGCTCTCGAAGCTCACCGACAACGTGTTCTGTTCTTGACAAAAACTGAAGTCAAAGGGAAAATATAAGGGAACAGTGTTTGGGGATAAAAATGTCTTTTTAACTATTTTGTCAGTCTAATTAACGTTTGGTTCAAGGGGTGTTAGTGACATTATCGTAAAAAAAAGGTGGGCTCATGTCATTAAGCCAAACTATACAAGATGTGGGTGAAATTTTTCCTATTTCCCTTATTTTTAATATGTTATATTATCATGATTACAAAATTTCATTTTCATTTAAAATGACTTCACCTCCCTTCCATTCCTTTTTTTTTTTTTTTTTTTTTGGAAGAGGAGGGGGGGGGGGTCTTGGGGGCACAAATTTGGTCATTGAATATTAGTTTCCGCTGCAATCAAATTTTTTTGATTGAAAAGTTAAATAAAGATTATATTTAAATACATAATTACCAAATATGGTAAAATTTTATGCAAGTTATACAATCATGATTACAAATTTTCTTTTTTCTTTTAAAACATATTTCACTTCCATTCGCTTAGCTTGAACAAAGATTATATTTAAGAAATATAATTACAAAACATGCTTAGATTTTAAGCATATTACAAAATCATGGTTATAATTTTTTTTCTCTTTTAAAAATGATTTCACCTCCCTTCCTTTAACTTCCAACAAGACGGAGTCTAAAGGGAACTGTTGAAGTGAACCGAATGTCGTGATCTAATTCTAGTTGTAGGTGTCCCTATGTTCAAGGTAAACCAAAAAGTGGCCGGTTTTACTTTGGTTGGACCATTCAATCCAGGCCTTCGGCTGGTTTACTTCAAAATCCAGCTCAACCTCAGGTCCCCTTAATTTAGCCCAGACCTACTCTAGCCTAAAGTCAGGTTGTGATATCTCAGAACAAACCCAGCCCTGTCTAGTTCAGCACTACCCGAACTGACACTAATTGACCCTGATTGGGTCATGTTGGCCATAAACCCTATCCCAGTCCAATTGAACTTAGAATATGATGTACTTATGTCAGTTTATTTATTATAAATTTATATTTTTTCATATACAGTTACATATATTTATATATGAATTCCTTTCGATGAATCTTGAAACAAGACATGACTGCAGCAAACAAGCGAAACTGGGTGATCTGATCAAAAGTCATTGTTGTCTCGACTAAGTAGTTATGGATGAATTGACATTTCCAATTCGAATGGACTAATCTGGTATATTTTCCACATTCATAGGAGTGCTTTTTGCTTCATGAATATGATATTTTATGGGCATTTCTAATAATGCCAAGTTCCCATTTTGACATTTCTAATTTCTGAAATGTTGGCCCCAATTAGGGAAGGATCAGAGAAACTTTCTAGTTATATATACAAAGCCAGACCAGGTAGAGTCGGGCAAACAACGGCCTCAACCCAATAAGCCTGACCCAGCTCAACCTCAAGCTTAAAATATCAATCATGACCTAGCCCATGGACTGAAGAGCCCAACCCATGACATGTCAAGACTCAAGGAAGGTGATGCAACCTTCCTCGAAGGATCGGGAAAGTGAATTACACAAATTCAAACCACAAGTACAAGATATGCAGAAATTTCAGTTGGTTGGTGTCCTGCTGGTTGAGTGCTAGCATCTAAAAAGTCATAGGTCTGACTCTTTTACATTTACATTGTGTCTTAAGCCACTCTTCCCTCCTCCCTTTCTCCATCCCCTTATCTATTAGTATAGAAGTCCCACATGGATTTTAGTAGAGTAGAAAGTCCAAATAAAAAAATAATAATAAGAAAAAAAAAATTCTGCTACATTATGTTCTAATAAACAATCAACCGCAATTAATAGGTGAGAAATTGGTAGCATTCTATTTTAGACTTTGATTATGTTGAGACTTCCACTTTCTGTTGGTTTTGTGTGGCCCAACACAAATTGATTGTTTTGTTTTTATGTATTCTCTTTGGGTATTTTTATCTCTGTTGTGAGGTATATATATATATATGTGACATATGGCTTACATGTTTTGTGGCTTATACATTTTTTATATGGTATCATTGTTTTTGGTCTATTGTATTAATAGACTGGTTTTCTAGATGATTATTCAAATGAGCTACTTTGTAGTCCTTGGCTTGACTGCACCTATCATGATGCGCTATGTGCTTACATAGGCACTGATTGGACCATGATAGGTTTGAGGGGTGCAAGTCAAAATTGCTCAGACTATGGGAGACATGGGGACTAGTCTCTCGACGGTCAATGCACATTTGGTCTGTGAAGTTCTTCATGATAAGACCACGTGTACGTTGAGTGGTGACCTTAGTGCCTAATGTTCATTGCTAGTGATTTGACAATTATAAGAGTGTACACGTACCTGCAAACTGTCAATTTGAATAATGTTATCGTGTTTGATTTTGCATCAAATATTTTTTTTATTTATAAATATAAAATATTATTTATTTTTATTTTTATTTTTCTTCGCAAAATCTTTTTGGTTTTATAAAAAATGGCAGTTTTGTATTTTGTGTTCCTATTTATTATTTAGGGGCACTTGTGTAATTGTCAAGGTATGCCAAAAGGCAATTTGGATATGGCATTAGGAGGCTAGCATCTCACTTAGGGTTAGACTTTATAGCTGGTCATCTCCACCCTAGAGATATAAAACATCTCAAGGTCACACGGGCAAGGGGAGGAAAAAGCTCAAAATACCAAGATATGGTATACCTGTCCAGCTGGGGTGAGCTGTCACACCCCAATTCTGCACCATTCAGAATGGTGTGATGAACCGCTATAAACCAACGGTTCAACCAAGATCTCTAGTAGGTGGTATCCATTAGAAATAAAACAACGCATATCCACAATCATAATCAGAATAAATACACAATAGCGGAAGTCTTATAGTAAATGAACTGAGCATTTTAAACGTAATAATCATAATTAAAATATCAAATTATTGTTGTATCAACTGAGACATAAATAAATAGAATATCAATTACTTCTTTTATAAATCCAAATAAAAATTATAATAGAACACGCATGAAGCACTCGCATGAGGGGTCATGCGTATCCTCTAAGTCTTCAGCCTCCATTGCAGCAACGCACGCATACACCGAATCATTTATATAATCTGCAACTGTGGTACCTGCATCATCAACTAAAAATATTCGACGTCGAGATGGTGAGCACACATCATGGCTCAGTGATCAAACAAAACAATGCAACAAACATATGCATGCATTCAATTCATATCTTTGGTCTGGTAAATAAGTTTGCAATGTGCTATAGAAAGGATAGGTGGCCAAAGATCACGTTTATTGACGCCACACCTCTATGCACGTGTGTGTGAAGCCGCCCAAAGGTATCGTTTATTACCGACTCACATGCACCCAATTCATGGACAATGTACACACAAAGGTCACGTTTATTGCTGTACCCGTTGCCCATACCAACACGTAAGCCCCTACTAGCGAGGGCTCGTAAACTGGGCTCGCAACTAACCAATCCTAATGCCAAACAGTGTATCCAAGGCCTCACCCCAGCATCCCTCAATACGTCCATAGAGATAGAGCTAGGGTCTGGTGACCAGGATGAACCACAGTGTCACGTCCCCCACCCCTGATGCCCTACGACGTATTAGTTCCGCTAAGGAAATGGCGATACGACAATGTTAGTGGACAAGACTTGAGTTAGAGATAAAACTAGAGTGCTGAGGCCCCGCCTATGACACCTCCCCCTGATACTCGCTCGCATCAAGCACACCAACCACACACATACATCTACATGCCTATTCCTATCATCATCATCATCATCATCGTCATCATGTCATAAACAATAAATAAATATGCATGAACAGTAATACTAGAAATATTGGATGACATGTTGAATGCACGTAACAATCATACACGCATAAAATCATTCGTGGCATTGGACTCAAAATAAAATAGTTTATTATTAACCAATTAGTTTAGGTCTTATTCCTTCACCTTTACTTGATCGTAGGTCATCTTTCAAGCTTTAAAATCAACTATATATCGATATTATATCACTAGAAATCCTAATCAAGTCCATAGAATTTAATTAGAATCAATTCGGACTTTAAAAAACATGCTGCTAACTGGGGGTCGATGCTAGGGTCGGAGGTTCTATCGACCCTGGGTGCGACCACCCCTATTCTGGACTTCCCGAACACTGGGGGTCGATGATCAGGGTCTGGTAGGGTCGATTGGCCATCGACCCCCCGTGCGACCCCCTGTTGGTTTTGTCAATTTTTCATCCTTCAGTCCATTCTTCGTGTTTGGGGTCCTATGACTTACTTCTACAATCCATTACACACATGTTCTATGGCCTAGAACTGTAGTTCATTCACCTATATAGCTTTCATAATTTCCCCCATGGTTTTCCATGAAAACCTAACCATGGGTGGATGTTTTGGGTTCCTCCTAGATCATTCCCTCTTCTCTATCTATTCTAAGGTCTGTAGAATTTCATGGAGATAGTATCCATACCTGAGAATTAGGCTTGTTTCCCAAAACTCTTCTCCTTGATCTTCTTCTCCACTTTCCTTCTCTTCTCTTTCTCTTCTCCTTCTCTTCTCTTTCTCTCAATCCAATTAGGGTTCTAAAAGGAGTGAAAGAGGCTTAGGGACGTCCTATTTATAGAGTAGAAACTCCCAAAATACGTCCCATTGAGATTAGGAAGGAATCCCATTGAAATTAGGAAGGTTTTCTAATTTTCGGTTCATGCTGTTTTTACCGATTATCGGGGGTCGATAGGGGGTCGGAGATCCCGTCGACCCCTGGTCCTTAAGATGTCCGACCCCCGATATAAAACTGGGGGTCTGACTTTTATACTGGGGGGTCCGACCCTCCCTTGCTGGGTATGCGACCCTCCCCTTACTTTTAGTATTTTTGGGTCAGTTTAATACCTGAAATCGTGATCTCCTTCACGCACTTGATCCGTTTGGTTCGACCATGATGAGTAGACCTGGTTCAAGGTGGTAAGACCGGGTTAGTTTGATACGGGTCTTACAACTCCCCCCTACTTATAAAAAATTCATCCCCGAAATTATTCATACCTTCTGAGTCGAATAAATGAGGGTATTGCTTTCGCATAGCATTCTCTTCTTCTCATGTAATTTCTTCAATGTCTCTACTTCTCCAAGTGACCTTAACATAATAGATATCTCTGTTGCGTAGTCGTTGAACCTTTCGGCTGGTGATCTCAGTTGGTGTTACTTCAAATATCAAATCATCAGTCAAATCAGGTAGATCTACTATCAGAACATGCGTAGGATCTTTGACATACTTCTTCAATAAGGAAATATGAAATACGTCATGCACACTTGACATAGATGGTGGTAGGGCTAACTGGTAAGCCACTTTCCCACGCTTAACTAGAATCTCATATGGCCCGACATATCTTGGACTTAGTTTCCCTTTCTGTCCGAACTGTTTCAATCCTCGCATATGCGATACTTTTAAGAATACTTTATCACCCACGGCGAACTCAAGGTCTCGGCGTCGGGTATCGACATATTGCTTCTGACGATTCTGAGTTGTTCTCACTCTTTCTTTGATAATGTCAACCACTCGACAAGTCTCTTCAACAAATGCCGGTCCAATAATACTACATTCCCCAACTTCATTCCAAAACAACGGAGTTCGATACTTTCTACCATACAGTGCTTCATAGGGTGACATCTGTATAGTAGCCTGATAGCTATTATTATAAGCGAACTCAATCAGTGATAACTTTTCACCCCATGATCCTTTGAAGTTAATTACACATGCTCGAAGCATATCTTCTAGAATCTAAATTGTACGCTCTGACTGTCCATCTGTCTGTGGGTGGAATGCAGTACTAAACTTCAATGTTGTACCCATAGTCTTTTGCAATCCCTCCTAAAACTTTGAAGTAAATCATGGATCTCTATCGGACACAATACTTTCAGGTACACCGTGTATAGGTATAAAGCGAGCTATTTTTGTCAGGCGGTCTACAATCACCCAAACTGCGTCAACTACTCGAGGAGTCAATGGTAATCCCGTGACGAAGTCCATAGTGATGCAGTCCCATTTCCATGCTGGTTCCGATAACGGCTGTAGCAGTCCTACCGGTCTTTTTCGTTCAGCCTTTACCTTCTAACAATTTAGGCATTGAGACACGAACTTAGCTACATCTGCTTTCATTCCTCTCCACCAATATAGTTTATTTAGATCATGATACATTTTTGTACTTCCAGGATGTATCGAATAGATGGTGGTATGGGCCTCTTTCATCAATCGGTGTCTAATGTCCAAGCTTTCTATTTCGGGTACACATATTCTTCCTTTGTACTTTAGTACATTTTCTTCGTCCAAGGTGAACTCAGGGTTAGTTCTACCTTTTTCGATGTCTTCTTGTACCGTTCTTAGGTAGGGGTCTGATTTAATAGCTGTCTTCACTTCATCAACTATATCTGGTATAATTTTCAATGCAGCGAACATATTTGAAAACTAATGAATAAACCCTTTGTTGGCTGATCCATCAGGTGCATCTATCATAAACTGCTCATTACCGTGCTTGAATACCTTTCTGGTAGTACACATTGCGACAGTTGTGCTAACCTCTCCCTATGATTTTATCATTGCCTTTCTACTCAACGCGTCGGCTACTACATTAGCTTTTCCTGGATGATACCGGATATCACAATCATAGTCTTTCAGTAGTTCCAGCCATCTTCTTTGTCTCATATTTAGCTCCTTCTGATTAAATAGGTAAGTAAGACTTTTATGGTCTGATTTAATCTGAAACTTCTCCCCGTACAGATAATGTCTCCATATTTTGACAGCATGTACTACTGCCGCTAACTCCAAATCATGTGTGGGGTAGTTCTTTTCATGTGTCTTCAGTTGTCTTGAGGCATAAGCAATTACTTGTTCTTCTTGCATAAGTAGACATCCTAATCCCAGTCCTGATGCATCGGTGTACAAGATAAATGGTTGTCCTGGAATCGGGATGGTCAAGATTGGAGCTAATATCAATCTAGCTTTCAAGGTTTGAAAACTCTTCTTGCATTTATCCGTCCAGACAAACTTCTCGCCCTTCTTAGTCAAACTGGTAAGAGGTACGGCAATTCGGGAATAGTCTTCCATAAATCGTCGATAATACCCAGCTAGACCCAGAAAACTTCTAATTTCTGCAACACTCTTCGGTGCTTCCTACTTTACAATAGTCTCAATCTTGCTGGGATCCACTTTAATTCCTTCAGCGGATACTACATGGCCTAGAAATGCGTCTTCCTTTAGCCAAAACTCACACTTTGTAAATTTGGCGTAGAGCTCCCTTCGTAGTCGCTGCAGAGCGACGTTTAGATTCTTGACTTGAGTTTCCTCGTCTTTGGAGTAGACTAATATATCATCAATGAATACAATAACCGACGTATCCAACATGTCGTGGAAAACCCAGTTCATAAGTTCCATAAAGGTTGCTGGTGCGTTTGTCAATCCAAAAGACATGACCAAAAATTCATAATGTCCATATCCGGGTCCTGAATGCTGTCTTGGGGATATCACCATCCTTAATCTTCAGTGATGGTAACCCTTGACCAAGATCAATCTTTGAGAACACTTTGGCACCTTGCAACGATCGAACAGGTCATCGATCCGAGGCAATGGATATCGATTCTTGATTGTCGGTTTATTCGGTTCTCGGTAGTCTATACACAAGCGAACGCTACCGTTCTTTTTCTTTACAAATAAAACTGGCGCTCCCCATGGTGATATGCTAGGGTGAATGTAACCCTTGTCCAGCCGTTCGTAGTTGTACTTTCGGTTCCTTCCGCCCGGTAGGAGCCATTCGATAGGGTGCTTTCGATCACTGGTGCGGCTCCGGGTATAAGATCTATAACGAACTTTGTAGCTCGGTCGGGTGGTAATCCCGGTAATTCTTCATAAAATACGACCGGATAGTCACGCACGACATCAAT